>CAUDMG010001387.1:0-15885 GCA_958450375.1 Homarus gammarus | reverse complement strand
GTCTTGACAGATATTGCAAGTCAATATCAGTCCCATTCATTGACAACTGGGACAACTTCTATGGCAGAAGGGACCTTTATGCTAGGGATGGGGTGCACCTGTCTAGGGATGGAGTAGCAACCCTGGCTGGGGCTCTAGAGGGGGCAGTTCAAAAGATATCGAAGTCTTTAAACTGCTAAGAGAACATAGGGGCACGGGGGTGGAGGAGACTGCAGTGGGAGCGGGTAAACAAGGCGAAAGATTACAGGGAAATAGTGTTAGGAATGATGACATAACTAAATTAGACAGGGAGTTTAAAACTAAACGCGGTAAGGGAAGGACTCAGAACACGACTAACTTAAATGTATATTACGCGAACAGTAGAAGTATGAGAAACAAAATGGATGATATTAGGGCCTTGGTATGTACAGAAGAAATCGATATAATTGCATTCACTGAAACATGGATCAACCTAGACACACGTGAATTACCAGTCGAATACCAAATTGCGGGTTACAAACTGTTCCATACCGATAGGCAGACCAGGAAAGGAGGCGGAGTAGCAATCTATGTTAGGGATAATCTGAAGTGTGAAATAAATAAGGAAATAAAAACTGAGAGGAATACAGAAACAATTTGGATAGAATTAAGCGACGGTCGGGAAATATTAATCACAGGAGTAATATATAGACCCCCCAATCTTGACAGAGTCAATGAGCGACTTATCTGGGATGAAATGCGCAGGGCTTCCATACACAACAAAGTCTGTATAGTAGGCGACTTTAACCTTGGCCAAATAGATTGGACCGACCTTACGGGAAACTCAGAATCAGAGGATTTTCTCGAGACGATCCAGGACTGTTTCCTAAGTCAACATATAACCGAACCCACACGGGGTAATAATATATTGGATTTAGTTTTGTCAAACAGAGAAAACCTCATTAGCAATGTCGAGGTAGGGAACGAACTTGCAAACAGCGATCACAAAGAAATTCGATTCCAGTTAGATTTTCAGGGCAGACGTAAGGAAAATTCCACTAAAGTACCAGATTTCAGAAGGGCAAACTTTGACAGTTTAAAGAGGCAGCTAAGAGAGGGGGTGTCGCGCTTGGCCGTGAACCTGACAGATGACACCGACCTGATAACGAGATCTGAGATTGCCGAGTTCCACGACAATTTAAATAGTGAGTTACTTAATGCACAAAGGCAGAACATACCATACAAAAAACTCAGATCAAACAACAATGACCCTAAATGGATAAATAATTATTTAAAGAACATCATTGGCCAAAGGAAGGCTATAGGTAGAAGGATAAATCGTGGCGAAATTCACCTCCGGGACTATTATAGGGTATTGGCGAGTAGGGTTAAAACCGAGATAAGGAAAGCAAAGAGGAATAATGAGGTAAGGATAGCAAGGGAGGCAAAGACAAACCCCAAAGGATTCTACCAAATGTACCAAACTAAAACACGAGAAAAGATTGGACCAATACGGTCAGACTCCGGCGAGCTCACTGATAACGACGGAGAAATGAGCAATAATTTGAATAAATATTTTTCAACAGTTTTCACCAGCGAAAATTTAAACATGATACCCGAGGCACCGACTCTATTCAGAGATAGTGAAGAAAACAAATTAAGTGAGATAGTAGTGACTAGTAACGATGTTAGTAAGCAAATAGACAAACTAAAGCCTAATAAGTCACCTGGTCCCGATGAGATATTTGCCAGAGTATTAAAGGAATGTAAGGAAGAGCTTAGTATGCCCTTAGCAAAGTTGTTTAACATGTCCTTAAAAACAGGTGTAGTACCAGAATCCTGGAGGATAGCGAATGTAATACCGATCTTCAAGAAGGGGGATAGATCACTATCCTCTAACTACCGCCCAATCAGTCTAACATCAATAGTAGGCAAATTACTGGAAGCAATCATTTCAAACTCTATTCGAAATCACCTGGAGAAGCACAGATTGATCAATGATTCCCAGCATGGCTTCACAAGCGGACGTTCTTGCCTAACTAATCTATTAACATTTTTTCATCAGTTTTCGAATCAGTGGACGAGGGGCACAATTATGATGTGGTATATCTCGACTTTAGCAAAGCCTTCGACAGAGTACCCCACGAAAGACTAATTAGAAAGGTAGAAGCTCATGGCATCAAAGGTGACATCCTTAAATGGATTAGGGCGTGGTTACAGGACAGGAAACAGCGAGTGAGCATTAACGGCACTAAGTCCCATTGGAGCAACGTCACAAGTGGAGTTCCCCAAGGCTCAGTACTTGGACCATTATTGTTTATTATATACATAAACGACATAGATATCGGCATAGACAGCAACATAAGTAAATTTGCTGATGATACTAAAATAGGACGTGTTATCAAATCTGACGAGGACTCGGCAAAACTACAGGAGGATCTAAACAAATTTTTCGAATGGTCTGAAAAATGGCAGATGAAATTCAACATTGACAAATGTAAAGTACTCAGTATAGGGAATGTAAACAGGGAAACCAGATACCAGATGAACAACGATGCCATAGAGAAATCCGACTGCGAGAGAGATTTAGGAGTAATGATAAGTAGGAACCTTAAGCCAAGTAAACAATGTGTTTCTGCTCGTAACAAGGCTAATAAAGTACTTGGGTTCATACAAAGGAGTGTTAGTTACAAGACTAGCGAGGTCATCCTAAAACTGTATCTTGCTCTTGTGAGACCACACCTGGATTACGCAGTCCAGTTCTGGTCACCGTATTACAGAATGGATATAGAATCCTTGGAAAGAATCCAGAGGAGAATGACAAGACTAATCCCGGGTATCAGGAACCTTGAGTATAGAGACAGGTTAAAGCATCTTAATTTGCACTCCCTTGAGAGACGTAGAGCGAGGGGCGACCTGATAGAGGTGTATAAATGGAAGGCAGGGCTAAACATATACTGCCAGATCTGGGGTCACTAAATTTAAGGGGATAGCTTAACTCTAAACTTAATTTCTAAGGGTCGCTGCCACCAGACCCCCTCTGGACAGCATGTAGCTCGTTAGGTAGCGGGCAGAGTGGACTAGGCATTGGGTTAGGTTTTCCATTGATCAGATCGATAAGGGTAAAGAAGGGTGAAACCATCACATGTCTTCATTGATTTATTTCTTATAAAACACACTGGTAAAAACACATACAACCACACTGTGGACCATAATTCCAAGGCCTGTCCCAGGGTATAGCACTGGCGCCTCTAACAACTGTTGTTGTGGTCGGTTCCACTCCGACCCGAGATGGGTCTGGGGTCATCGGCCCACGAGGTAGAGTATTGCCGATTAATCATGACGAATCAGCGCCATCACTCCTATATTGACCACTGCTGGGTATCCACCGGCTCCGAGCGACCGGTGGGTTTCAATTAAGCCCACCCTCGATCTGGAGACAAACGTGAATCAGCGTCAGGGAACCGAGAAACATGACAACACCAACCAACTCTCTTGTCTGGACGACAGACGTATTTACGTTATATTACTTCTACACTGGGTGAATGACAATTCAACTGTTAAATCATGAACACTGGTGAACACTGATAATCACTACAATTGACTGAATTAACTGAATGGCTAGGAAACAACATACCTGGAGACAAACGTGAATCAGCGTCAGGGAACGCTGATGCCTCGCCATCTCGAGCTTATATACCCCTGAGTTGCCAGTGATCGCTACTCACGCAATGACAATAATCACAAACAAACTAACTGTTACTCATTCAAAGATGACCCTCTTTTGACACAGGTCTGGCAAATTACTTGGGTTGATTAAAACAGACTAATTCAAGGTTGCGTTGGCCAGTAGAGAGTGCAGTAAACGTAGTGACAACTGTGTTTGAAGGCGGGGCTTACCGAGAGTGATCCTGAGGGTAAAACGCTCCCGAGATTCTACAAGCGCGGTGGATTTGAATATTATGTAGCGTAATATGAATTAAACGGGTTTTTAGGAATGGCAATGAGTTGCGCAGTACATAGCCTTCCCCTTCCAATGATTCATATTATGCGGAATAATAGGCAAAAGCACTAACGCGGTAGTGCACATACATTCGACATATCTTAACAGTTCGTGATTACAGTACCTTAATACATAAAACAAAACTTAAGGAGACTTAAACGTTTCATACTCGAGTCTCCGCTACCTATACCTGCAACAACTTATCAATTCTTATTTCCGTACAATATAGTATGGGGAACATTCCCCTTTCAGTTCATCAGCATAATACCTCAACATATTTTGGCACTAACACATAAACAGTGCCTCTGACATTACAGATACAACAAAGTACTCAGCATGAAATTACATATACTCAGGAATTTTAAATTCTGGTCTATGAATGGGAAATTAGTTACATCAGACACTTCCTCAGATTACTACTTCATTTCAATAATAATTCATCTTTTCAACGAAAAACCATGGTTCTAGACATACACATTGGGGTTCATAACACAAAACCCGTATTTTCTATCTCACAGTTCAAAAGAACTGGTATTTGAAAGTCGGGGTGACTCCCTCACCCGGAGCGAGTCAACACCCCAAACAAAACTTCCGACACACATAAACTGAGATTTTTTTTTTTTTTTCAACAACATAGGCAGCCACTGGATCTCCGGACTTCAGTTCATAAGAACTGGGATTTATAATGTTGGGGTCAACAACCCACAAACTTTTGACACACATAAACTGAGATTTTTTTCTTTCAACAACATAGGCAGCCACTGGATTTCCGGACTTCAGTTCATAAGAACTGGGATTTCTAATGTTGGGGTGACTTCAGTACGACTGACGAAGTCAACAACCCACAAAAAAAAAAATCTGACAATATAGAGACCACTACTAATAGGTGATCTTCAAAAAGCATCCCGACAAACCATCTGAGCAACTGTCTCCCCCACCCAAAACTGTATAATTCAACAAATCAACCTAACAACTGGAAAGCCAATAATATTCAATCGAAGCAACATTCTGGAACTAGATTTCCTACAAATCCATTCTAACTACTGGTCTCCTCTGCCTCACAGGGAATCTACCTGCAGGTTGACCTACCACATTTCCGTCATCACTTTCCTCACCTGTTTCGTCTGAGCCCGAGTCCGAGGAAGAATCACAGGGTGGAAGTAGGGGCTCATTCAGCTGAACAAACATGTCTCTACTTACATACCTCTTTACTTTCTCAGCCGCTCTCTTTATCACCTCACTTTCATCCAAGGGGTTAGTCAACTCATATGCAGCACCATTTCGTATAATTTCTGTTATAGTGTACGGACCCTTCCACTTGGTATTCAACTTCCTGCTGGTCCCAGGGTTGGGCCATTCATTCCTCACCCATACTGTTTCTCCTAACTGCATAGTTTGGTTCGTTCTTGATCTATTTGCTCTCTCTCTGGTCTCTCGTGACATCCTGGCAGACATCTCTTTTATCAACCTATGGGCTTCTTTCAACTCTTGACTGCTCTCACTCTCTATTATAGGTAAGTCAATTCCTACTTGTCTTTGTACGTGCCTTGAAAAGAAAGCAAAATGAGGCTGCACTCCAGTTGTGGCATGGACAGACGTGTTCAGAGCCGACTGCACGGGACTGAGAAATTTTGGCCACTGAAGTGGATTATCTTCACACATGATTGCAAGTGTTGTTTTAAAGGTCCTGTGCATTCTCTCTGTGACACTATTACCTCTAGGGTGGTAAGGCAATGTAAAATAGTTCTTAATGCCAGTTACGTTACATAGTTCTCTAAATTGTGTTGCTGTAAATTCCCCTCCATTATCTGCAATGACTACTCCAGGGCTACCAAAGACATGGATGAATTTACTAAATTCCCTGGTCACTTCCTGAGTGGATTTGGTTCTCAACGGGTAGAAATTGACAAACCTAGAATAGTGATCTATTACGGTCAACACATAGCGATACCCCTTCGCACTATTATGTAAGTCTGTCAAGTCCACAGATACTCTCTCTAAAGGTTTAGTTACTTCTGACATCCCCTGCCATTGCTGTTCTAACCCTTTCGTCCCTTTGAACCTTTGACACACTTCACATGATTCTACAAATTTCACACAGTCTCTGCGATAATTTGGCCAATAGAAAAGGCCTTCTACTCTGGCTATAGTCTTCCACTGTCCTAAGTGACCTGAGGCCTCTCTGTTATGTGCCCACTCTAGTGCTGCTTTACGCAAATGATCAGGTATTACAAGGCAATACAGCAATGCTTTGTCAATTTGTTCCTTTACTAAATACAATACCCCTTCCGCTACCTCAAATTTGTCAATAGTCGTCTTTGGATATTTATGTTTGGGTACCTGTCCTCCTTCTAAATAACTAGCCAATGTTTCCCACCTCTCGTCTTTTCTTTGTTCTATTCCTAACTGCCGAGGTGTTAAACCATCTAGCTGAGGGAGCTGACCTACCGTCCTACTCCTGGCTACTTTCCTTAGGGCCCCTACCGGCCTACTCAATGCGTCCGCGACTAGATTTGCCTTTCCAGGTTTGTACTCTACCTTATATATGTAATCCCTCATTTCCAACATCCATCTATTCATTCTTTGACTTTTAGTTTTCTTGTTAAAAACAGACGTTAACGGCTGGTGGTCAGTCTTGATGGTGAATTGGGAACCCCACAGAAAATGATGGAAAAATCTACAGGCTAACACTATCCCCAATGCTTCTTGGTCGGTGGTGGAATACCGTGTTTCCGCGGGCTTTAGCTTCCGAGAGAAATACCCAACAGGACGCAAAGAACCGTCATCCTGTAATTGATTTAGTGAGGCTCCTACACAGAAATTACTAGCGTCACTGTGTAGCTCAAATGGTTTATCCATGTCCACTTTTACTAGTACGGGAAAGGAAGCTAATGTCCACTTTAACGTTTTAAACGCTGTCTGGCATTCATCTGTCCAGGCAAAGGCAGCTTGTTTCTTAGTGAGTTCTGTGATAGGATATGCAATCTTAGCAAAATTTGAAACATGCTTACGATAAAACCCGCACATCCCTAAAAATTGTCGGACTTGTTTGACATTAGTGGGTGGGTTACAGTCTGTTACTGCTTTTACATTCTCTGGATCCGGCTCAATGCCTTTCTCTGAAACAATATGTCCCAAGAATTTTACTTGTCTCTGGCCAAACTGACATTTAGACAGGTTTAATTTGATTCCCATATTTACAAACCTGTCAAATACTTTAGCCAATCTGCCCATGAGGGTATTGAAATCAGGAGCCCACACTATGACATCATCTAGATAGTTCCTAACCCAATCTTCTTCTGCTAAAGGAGCTAAGACCCTGTTTACTTCCCTAGTAAAAACGGCTGGGCTGGCTGACAAACCAAAAGGGAGGCGTTTGAACCGCCATAAATTATACCCATCACTGAAGGTGGTTATATCTCTGCTGTGGGGGTCAAGAATTACCTGATAGTAAGCATCCTTCAAATCTAAGGTGGCATAATATTTATTTCCGGCAGCCTTCTCAACTAATTCATCCAACCTTGGCAAAGGTTGTATATCTACTTTCAAGTGTTTGTTGACTGCTCGGAAATCAAGGCACATACGTTTCGACCCATTAGGTTTAGTTACTAACACGATAGGTGATAGCCAGACAGCGGTTGATGGTTCAATGATGTCCCTATCTCTCATGTCTCTCATCATTTCTTTAATAGTACCCTTGGCTTTCTCGGGATACCTATACTGAGGTCCTCTTACAGGTTGTTCATTAACCAATGGGATGTTAGCTGGCAAACCCTTAATGGTGCCTATTTCATTGGGACCTAAGACAAATAATGCATCATGATTCATTACCACCTGTTGCAAGTGTATCCGCATGTCCCTATCTAAGTGTGGCCATTGCTGGGTCCTAATTAACTCTTTCAATTTGTCCTGTCTAGTTTCCCCACGTTTCACCTCATCACAGTCTGGGACCATAGAATTTAGTACTTCTTGAGCTCGTCTAATTTTGTGGACTGGGGAATTTTCCATACCCCTACAAAGTAAGCATTTAGTTGGGAACTTCACATCATGAGTCAGTCTTAAGGGGATTTTGTTAGACCTCTTATCATCTTCTCTCTGTATGGCCAGGTGATGCGGTGAGCACAGGGGTATGTCTACAGAACGGCCTACCTCACCTAACTCTTCATAAATGTGTGAGATAGTTCCGAGATTATTCCCTTCATCATCAAAGTAACAGAATTCCTCATCATTAACTACTTCATATTCACCTAAAACTGCACCAGGACTCAAACAAACTGGCTGCTCTGAAACATTACTCATAGGAACATAAACACAGGAATCATCTTGGACTATCACACACATATCCGGTTGTTGTTTCAGCCCCTTATGTGTAAATCTGATACTTATGGTCTGACCTACCCCTACCTTCACTTTAACTGGCCTAATCTGAGAACTGTGCCCACTTATTGTAGTCTTCCTATCAATGTGTAAGTTAGTTAGCTCCTTGGGAGAAGACAAGATCGAAGCATTAGTGAGCTGTTTGACTTTGACAACCTTTCGCACCTTTCCTCCCTGATTTGGTATCCAATAAACCTGTTTATGACCCCCCCACGTGAACTGATTTCTTTCGTGATGCCACCAAACTCCACATCTACCTAAAATGTCTGCTCCCAATAAGGCATCATTATCCAACATGCTATCTTCCACTATTACGGCTTGGTGGCGGATTCTTTTCCTACGGGACAACTGTACACTGATGACAACCGTGCCTTGGGCCTTAAACTCTTCCCCGTTAAGAGCTACATATCTCTCGGTACAAGGCCTAATGGGCCCCACCTTCAAGGCCCTCACCAAACTATCTTTAATGAGCGTAGATTCACTACCCGTATCAACCAGCGCTATACAAGTATGTCCACATATAGGTAACTTAATACATGGAGAACTGGGTGTGGACGGATGTCGTGGTCATGGGCCCGAAGGGTGATTCCTAGCTTGGCGTCCTGGGCAAGTGGTAAAGAAACTCCTACAGTTCATCCTCCTGCACGCATAACAAGAACCTGGCCGGGGCCTGGAGGGACAATTATGTGGGCTATGGCTATCCCTCCTACAATACCCACACCATTCATTCCCTGTCCAATTTTGAGTGTTAGTCTCCTTCCACCTCGTGTTCTGAGCCCGTCTTCCGTCAGTCTCGTTCCTATGGTAGTCTCCCTGAACTCTATAATTTTCAAAGTCTGTCGTGGGTTGTACTTGTTCTTGGCGGGATTGTCTAACGTGATATAAGTCCCGGCTCTCCCCACCCAGATATTCACTCCTACTTCGCTCTAACATTCTTACAACTGAATCCAACGTACGGCCGTCTTGTATATAGGGGGTTAAGTCTCTCTGTATTGGTTTAGGCACAGCTCTGTACAGTCTTTGTATTATGTAAGTATCTTTAGTGGTTATTGCTCCAAACTTCTTCTCCATGACTGCGAACCTTGCTCTCATGTCACATACATAATATCGGGGGTTATCATTCACGTCATACACGTTTCGTTTCAACATCTCCCATGCTTCATCTTCGGTGGATGGTCCTAAATTTAATCTTAACATAACCTTTCTGAAACTGTCCCAGTCCTCACTAACTGCCACTAACAATGGCCGTACCAATTTGGCCACGCTGTTTTCCATCCAACTCAGGGCAGTTGATATTCTTCCCTCATCCTCTGTCACACATCTTTCAACTTTCCGAAAAAACTTACTTAGGACCTCGTCTACCTGTAAGCTCTGCAATTCTTCCAATGTTAGCTTATCTATATGGTTAAAGTGGCATGGAATGTTTATGTTGACGGCGTTCCTACTGTTTTGTAGTGGAGTGGCGTCATCTCCTACAACTGATTCTTGCTCATTGTTTGGGCCTTGTGCATGCTGGGGTGTTTGTTTTAGTTCCTTAATCTGTTTCTGTAATTCTTCTAGCTCCAAGTATTGTCTCTCATTGATCAGCAACGCCTGTTCCAATCTCTCTGCCAATGTGTCCCCACCTCTGGTACTTCCCTCTTCTACTGACTCAGCCATTTTGACCTAAAAGTGCTACCTCTCGACCCAAGACAAATACGAACCGCTTAACACAACTACTCTCCTGTACTAGTACAACCTTAATTGATCAATGGTATAATACAACACTATGCAACCTCTTAACATGGCACCAAAAATTATAACTCACATTAGCTGGAGACCGAAAGTCCTATGGTATTCCATAAGTGAACCACTTAACAACATGAGAGGTGAACCACTTGAGACACTTCTCAGACACAGTGTGGCCTCCCTTACTTCAACGTCAACAGGGTTAATCCACAACTTCTGCAAGTATTAATACATATTAATGCTGGATAAAACACAAACCCAAACACATCAATGACACACATGACTTCAATACTGTATAAATTTTCAAAACTTCTTACATTTCTGTACTCAATCAATGTTATTCACATGTAAGTATCCCTCAAAAATCAGATAATCCATCATTAAAATACTTGTCTATTTCTGCAACTTAAATTCCAGCTTCAATTCCCTCGGATTTGATCAATGATTAAAAACCATCCCACCGCTATAGCCACCAATTTATACTGCCAGATCTGGGGTCACTAAATTTAAGGGGATAGCTTAACTCTAAACTTAATTTCTAAGGGTCGCTGCCACCAGACCCCCTCTGGACAGCATGTAGCTCGTTAGGTAGCGGGCAGAGTGGACTAGGCATTGGGTTAGGTTTTCCATTGATCAGATCGATAAGGGTAAAGAAGGGTGAAACCATCACATGTCTTCATTGATTTATTTCTTATAAAACACACTGGTAAAAACACATACAACCACACTGTGGACCATAATTCCAAGGCCTGTCCCAGGGTATAGCACTGGCGCCTCTAACAACTGTTGTTGTGGTCGGTTCCACTCCGACCCGAGATGGGTCTGGGGTCATCGGCCCACGAGGTAGAGTATTGCCGATTAATCATGACGAATCAGCGCCATCACTCCTATATTGACCACTGCTGGGTATCCACCGGCTCCGAGCGACCGGTGGGTTTCAATTAAGCCCACCCTCGATCTGGAGACAAACGTGAATCAGCGTCAGGGAACCGAGAAACATGACAACACCAACCAACCCTCTTGTCTGGACGACAGACGTATTTACGTTATATTACTTCTACACTGGGTGAATGACAATTCAACTGTTAAATCATGAACACTGGTGAACACTGATAATCACTACAATTGACTGAATTAACTGAATGGCTAGGAAACAACATACCTGGAGACAAACGTGAATCAGCGTCAGGGAACGCTGATGCCTCGCCATCTCGAGCTTATATACCCCTGAGTTGCCAGTGATCGCTACTCACGCAATGGCAATAATCACAAACAAACTAACTGTTACTCATTCAAAGATGACCCTCTTTTGACACAGGTCTGGCAAATTACTTGGGTTGATTAAAACAGACTAATTCAAGGTTGCGTTGGCCAGTAGAGAGTGCAGTAAACGTAGTGACAACTGTGTTTGAAGGCGGGGCTTACCGAGAGTGATCCTGAGGGTAAAACGCTCCCGAGATTCTACAAGCGCGGTGGATTTGAATATTATGTAGCGTAATATGAATTAAACGGGTTTTTAGGAATGGCAATGAGTTGCGCAGTACAAACAAAGGGGACATTACAAAGGTACTCAAATTATCCAACCAGGAGCGAACTCGTAACAATGGTTTTAAATTGGACAAATTTAGATTTAGGCGTGAAATGGGTAAACACTGGTTTGGAAACAGAGTAGTGGATGAATGGAACAAGTTACCAAATATCATCATTAACTCGAATACGCTGAATTGCTTCAAACATAGGTTGGATGCTCATATGAGCAATAGGGGTTGGGTGTAAACGGGACTGCCCAGGATGGGCCAATAGGCCCGCTGCAGTTTCCTCCATTCTTATGTTCTTATGTCACCTCCTACAAGTCTTCTTCATCAGCTCCAGTTCGATGAGAGTTCAGTTCACTCTGGGAAGTGACCACAGGATCACCTATCCTGGAAACCTACGGCACAGTGACTACCTACCGTCTTCTACAATACTCAGCCTTACTCGTCGGCCATCTCAGCTCCGCACTTAAGTATTTGTTATCTTATATTGCCTCCCCGCCTCCACCTTGCTTCACGATTATTGTATGTTGTATAAATATGTATGTACTGTTAATGTTTAGGTTAAGTATGGTTAAGGGTAAATTATAGAAAGCTGAATATTTTGTTAAGGAATTTATGGTACTTTATTATACACAACAAAAACTCGCATCCTTTGTCTACCCTTTTATAGTCCGATTGTCTTTGTTTTTTTGCTGTTGTTGCCTGTTGGGATCTGGGTAGACTTTTAACTATATTCTAAATCCCAACTCGTAACACTACATATATACCGACCTCATCAGTCCATATAGCACGCGGACTTACATATATAAACAATGCCTCACTAATCGGGAATCGAACCCTGGACCTCTTCGTGTGAACAGGGATCGCCTGTTCATTTGTCTTTGTTAAGCAACTAGTGAGGTATTGTTTGTATATGGAAGTCCGCGTTCCATATGGATTGATGATATATATATATATATATATATATATAATATATATATATATATATATATATATATATATATATATATATATATATATATATATATACATATATATATATGCTGATAACCACAAGGAAAGAAAAAACACGAACTTCGTGTAATTCACATCTTCAGGGGTGAGTACAGACTAGATAGAGTAATGCAGAACAAGATGAATATATACAGAGGAGGGTGAGACCAGGTCCACAATGGTCAGGTAATGACCCTACTAATCTTTAAATGGCACACAACGGTTGGTGGTTGGGTCAGATGGGACAGTGACCCGCCCTCTCACCTGATCACAAATCTTCTTAATTACAAAGTTGTCCAGCTTGTACAAGCCGTTACTCAAATTCATGTTGAATGCTTCGGTATGTTTAATAAGACTAGATTCTATGATGTTCCTACTATCAATTGAATTACATGGTAATATTGAGGAGGCATTATCCCAGTCAATGCAATGCTTGTTATCCCTCAAATGAACAAACAGAGCATTGGATTCCTGGCCTGTCCTGACACTGTATTTGTGTTGTTTAATTCTAGTTACAAGATCTTTACCTGTCTGGCCTAAGTAAAACATATTACATTCCTTGCAAGGAACTTTATAAATGCAACCAATTGTGTTGTTGGGGGAGTTCTTGATTAACATTTGTTTAACAGTGCATGAGTTTTTAAATGCCACATTGACGTTCCAAGATTTTAGCTGTGCCGGAATGTGTGAGAAATTTTTGTGAAATGGTAATATTAAGATATTCTTATGGTCATGGGTGGGCTTGGGATCAGTTCTATAAAAAGTTTTCTTAGTAATGTTTAAGCATTTGTCTATGAAAGATCTAGGGTAATTTGACAAGTGAAGAAGTGAACATGTGTAAAGGTGTTGTGTATGCATCTATGTCCAAACCACCAACCGTTGTGTGCCATTTAAAGATTAGTAGGGTCATTACCTGACCATTGTGGACCTGGTCTCACCCTCCTCTGTATATATTCATCTTGTTCTGCATTACTCTATCTAGTCTGTACTCACCCCTGAAGATGTGAATTACACGAAAGCGCTTGGGAACTTCGTGTTTTCTTCTTTCCTGGTTGGTTATCAGCATATATATATATGGTATATATATATATATATATAGATATATATATATATATATATATATATATATATATATATATACTATATAATATATATATATATAATATCATCAGTCCATATAGCACGCGGACTTCCATATACAAACAATACCTCACTAGTTGCTTAACAAAGACAAATGAACAGGCGATCCCTGTTCACACGAAGAGGTCCAGGGTTCGATTCCCGATTAGTGAGGCATTGTTTATATATGTAAGTCCGCGTGCTATATGGACTGATGAGGTCGGTATATATGTAGTGTTACGAGTTGGGATTTAGAATATAGTTAAAAGTCTACCCAGATCCCAACAGGCAACAACAGCAAAAAAACAAAGACAATCGGACTATAAAAGGGTAGACAAAGGATGCGAGTTTTTGTTGTGTATAATAAAGTACCATAAATTCCTTAACAAAATATTCAGCTTTCTATAATTTACCCTTAACCATACTTAACCTAAACATTAACAGTACATACATATTTATACAACATACAATAATCGTGAAGCAAGGTGGAGGCGGGGAGGCAATATAAGATAACAAATACTTAAGTGCGGGAGCTGAGATGGCCGACGAGTAAGGCTGAGTATTGTAGAAGACGGTAGGTAGTCACTGTGCCGTAGGTTTCCAGGATAGGTGATCCTGTGGTCACTTCCCAGAGTGAACTGAACTCTCATCGAACTGGAGCTGATGAAGAAGACTTGTAGGAGGTGGACATAAGAACATAAGAATGGAGGAAACTGCAGCGGGCCTATTGGCCCATCCTGGGCAGTCCCGTTTACACCCAACCCCTATTGCTCATATGAGCATCCAACCTATGTTTGAAGCAATTCAGCGTATTCGAGTTATGATGATATTTGGTAACTTGTTCCATTCATCCACTACTCTGTTCCAAACCAGTGTTTACCCATTTCACGCCTAAATCTAAATTTGTCCAATTTAAAACCATTGTTACGAGTTCGCTCCTGGTTGGATAATTTGAGTACCTTTGTAATGTCCCCTTTGTTTGTACTGCGCAACTCATTGCCATTCCTAAAAACCCGTTTAATTCATATTAACGCTACATAATATTCAATCCACCGCGCTTGTAGAATCTCGGGGAGCGTTTTAACCTCAGGATCACTCTCGGTAAGCCCCGCCTTCAAACACAGTTGTCACTACGTTTACTGCACTCTCTACTGGCCAACGCAACCTTGAATTAGTCTGTTTTAATCAACCCAAGTAATTTGCCAGACCTGTGTCAAAAGAGGGTCATCTTTGAATGAGTAACAGTTAGTTTGTTTGTGATTATTGCCATTGCGTGAGTAGCGATCACTGGCAACTCAGGGGTATATAAGCTCGAGATGGCGAGGCATCAGCGTTCCCTGACGCTGATTCACGTTTGTCTCCAGGTAGGTTGTTTCCTAGCCATTCAGTTAATTCAGTCAATTGTAGTGATTATCAGTGTTCACCAGTGTTCATGATTTAACAGTTGAATTGTCATTCACCCAGTGTAGAAGTAATATAACGTAAATACGTCTGTCGTCCAGACAAGAGGGTTGGTTGGTGTTGTCATGTTTCTCGGTTCCCTGACGCTGATTCACGTTTGTCTCCAGATCGAGGGGGGGCTTAATTGAAACCCACCGGTCGCTCGGAGCCGGTGGATACCCAGCAGTGGTCAATATAGGAGTGATGGCGCTGATTCGTCATGATTAATCGGCAATACTCTACCTCGTGGGCCGATGACCCCAGACCCATCTCGGGTCGGAGTGGAAACGACCACAACAACAGTTGTTAGAGGCGCCAGTGCTATACCCTGGGACAGGCCTTGGAATTATGGTCCACAGTGTGGTTGTATGTGTTTTTACCAGTGTGTTTTATAAGAAATAAATCAATGAAGACATGTGATGGTTTCACCCTTCTTTACCCTTATCGATCTGATCAATGGAAAACCTAACCCAATGCCTAGTCCACTCTGCCCGCTACCTAACGAGCTACATGCTGTCCAGAGGGGGTCTGGTGGCAGCGACCCTTAGAAATTAAGTTTAGAGTTAAGCTATCTCCTTAAATTTAGTGACCCCAGATCTGGCAGTATAAATTGGTGGCTATAGCGGTGGGATGGTTTTTAATCATTGATCAAATCCGAGGGAATTGAAGCTGGAATTTAAGTTGCAGAAATAGACAAGTATTTTAATGATGGATTATCTGATTTTTGAGGGA
>CAUDMG010001386.1:412500-490106 GCA_958450375.1 Homarus gammarus | reverse complement strand
AAAAGGATAGAAGAACAACTGAAGCGTCAGTGGTTAGACACCCCTATAAACACAGCAGTGTTTTCTGTTCGGCAAGCAACAATTGCATCCTATCTGGTTGCAAAAAGAATTGCCAAGTGTAAACAGCCACACACAATTGGGGAAATTTTGGTGAAGCCAGCAGTCCTTGATATGGTTCGCACTGTTATCGGAGATGATGCAGTGATAAAGATTGAAACTGTTCCACTGTCAAACAACACAGTTAACCGACGGATTCAAGAAATGTCGGCAGACATCAAAGAACAAGTAGTGGCTGCCATCAAGGAGAGCAGAAAATTCAGCTTGCAGTTGGATGAGTCAACTGACTATGCACAGCTCTTGGTATATGCCCGGTACCAAAGGAAGAGCGACATGGAAGAGAACTTCCTGTTCTGTAAACAACTGGAGACAACAACAACAGGTGAGGATCTGTTCAAGTGGGGTTGACAGCTTCATCAAGGAAGAAAACCTAAGCTGGGATCAGTGTTTCAGTATGTGCTCAGACAGAGCACCGGCAATGCTAGGGTCACGTCAGGGTTTCAATGCTAGGGTAAAACAAGTCAACCCCGCAGTGATAGCAATTTCTCAAGACCTGGAACACTGTTGCACATTCTAACACTAAATATCTCCTTCCAGTCCCTCTCAAGTTCACACAACCAATTCTTACTAACAAAGTTGGTCTATTCACATAACTAGCTTTAATTAATTGCAACTTTAAATGCTGATTTTTGTACTTTATCTCACACTCTAATTTACCTTCTGTGTTCAAAATCTCTCAAGTATAGGTTCTCAACTTGACACCCGAGTCCTCTAAAGGCACATCCACTTCCATGGTTACAGTTGTGTCATTAATGCACAAGTCCACATTACACCTATGTTTAACTTTCTCTTCATGACTGGTGCAAATAGTAAACACACGGGCACACTCATGAATACTGTTTTTCATTTCCTTCTTATCACCTTCAACGACATATACTCTACCTTTATCACTTCTGGCAGGGGCTGTAATTTCTTTCTCACAGGCAGGAGCAATATGTCCAATACGCTGACAATTGTAACATCTTGAATTTTTGTACTTACACTGAAAGCTTTCATGTTTCCCCAGGCATCTCTTACATTTTAAACATGCATGTGTTCCTTGTTTTATGGCATAATTCTTCCTTTTAGCTACAGTTACTTTACACACTGGGCCACTACTGCCAACTGTTTCACTACCGGCATTGGGAACAAATTCTATGGTGTTTTTCTCTGCTAATTCCATGCTTGTAGTTATCTGATATGCATTTTCAAAAGTTAAGTTAGTGGTGTTCATAACTTATTTTGTATTTTTTCATAATTCAGATCTATCACAAACCTGTGTCTTAGAGCTTGGTTCAAGAACTGTCCAAAGTTACAGTGAATGGATAACCTCTTCAAAGCTACTATATAATCACTTACTGATTCATCTTTTCCTCTATCTCCTGTGACAAATTTGTAACTTTCAGTGATCCCAAGTAGAGCAGGATCAAAATGTTGCTTCAGAATCTTGGTAATCTGAATCAGTGAGGAGTCTTTTGGTTTGTCTGGAGAAAGCAGATTGACCAGAGTAGAATAAACATAAGCTCCTACCTCTGTCAAAACGATTGCTTTCCTTTTCTCTTCAAGGGCCTTTTTCTTCTGAGCATCACCACCGTCGTCCATTAATTCGTTTACCAGGAAGAAGTCCATTCTCTCACAATATGATGTGAGGTTCTCCTTGTCTCCATCATACTCCCCCACTAGTCCTATGTATCCACTGATGCCAGCCATGGTTGCTCTCTTCACTTAAATTCTCCAGGTTCAGAGTAGCCTTCCCTTCAGTGGTCACTATCCTCTCTTCAAGGACTTCACCAACACTTTGTGAATCCCATCCTCGTCGCCAGTGTAGTATCTTACATGATTTAATGGGAGAATGAGAAGCCACATGCAGAGTCTTACTCCCGGAATTTATTGTTGTTATTATGTACCAAGTGCCTAACACATTCGTGATTACACAGGCCTAAACACATTCTAACTTTGGTAAGAAGTAACATAATATATAATGTATATATAATCAATAAAGGCAGCATATAAACATACACATATATAACACTCTCCTTTCCTGATAAATGCATTGCCGCCGCGGATGATGTTGTTGGCTCGCCTTGGTATCAACTAACAGACAACTATTACGGGACTTAAAAGTGCTCCAGAGGTCTTTTAACTTAACAGTACTATTAAGGCCCTTAAAGGTTTTGTGTATGTACTATTAGTGTTTAACAGGAAAATGCTAGCACTTAAAAGTTTTGTGTATACTGGCTCTGATTGTCAGTAGTGCTGCTGGGGAGAGGCACTTCCCAAGAGGTGTAATCACACTACAGTGGGGAGGGTCCAGCCGTTGCTTGGGAAGGCCTTGAGAAGTTGCAGCCAGAAGACCAAGACCTGCGACCAGTGGTCAAGTGGATGAGCCAGAGCTCAATGCGGCCAGCATGGGACAAATCCTATGACTAAAAATACTGGGCTCAGTGGGATGTTCTTCAGCTAAAGGATGGTCTGCTGCAGCGCCAGTTGGTGACTTCAGATGGCCTCTTTAGGTAGTAGGTAGTAGGCAGCTACCGAACAGGGAGGTACTACCGCCTGGGAAGATATTGGCATCATAATGTGTTGTCTAATGGTAGACCCTGCAGCCATATGGCATCACGAAAATTGTGACCAAGTCCCAGGTTGCTGATCTGACTTTCTGCCTCATTTACACACAATTGTAGGGTCTCAATTGTTTCTATTACATGACAAAACAACATACATATATAGCGTTTCTCACTGTTGATTTTTTTTCATTCTTGTATTTCTTTGTATTTATCATTATCACAGTGTTGTTATTATTATTATTACCATTAATATTTTATTTTATTTTTGATTATAAATTTTATTTACTATGAATTATTTATTATTATTATTAAATTTTCGCCCCCCGGACCCTGATGTGGGTCAGTGACCTGTGCCCGGGTGGGCTAATCCCCGTGTAAAAAAAAAAAAAAAAAAAAAAAAACTGGCAGACAGTACTTCCCCGGAAGATGAGGTCACAGATCCTGGGAGAGATGCACAACAATCCAGCCAGTGGACATTTGGGAGTGAGGAAGACCCCGAGTCACCTGCAAAAAAGGTTTTACTGGGTTGGCATACGAAAGGATGTGGAAGAATGGTGCCGTTCATGTGAGGTCTGCTGCACCAAAAAAGCACCAAAGATATACACACATGCCCCACTGCAGATGTACCATACAGGTGCACCAATGGAGAGGGTATCAGTGGATATTGCAGGACGTCTGCCACTCACTGCAGATGGGAACACAGCAAGTGCAGCAAGCACATCCAGCTGGGGGTTTTGGGGGGCTTGCAGGGCCTCCCCCCCCCCTCCCAGAATTTTTTTTTAAATCTGACCAATATCATGGCCTTTTTGAAGCCATGTGCACTTGATATTAGGGGATATTCTGAAGTGAATAGTAAATACTTTTTACTATACAAAAATGGCTGAGTACAATACTACATTAAAGAAAAAGTACTGGAATTTTTTGGTGAAAGGGGGTTACCCGGACACCCTTGGATCCGTCCTTGCTGTATAGCGATGGATTACTTCACTAAATGGCCAAAAGCATATGCCATCTCAAATCAGGAAGCCACAACTGTTGCCAGGGTGCTGGTTGACCAGTTTTTCAGCCAGTTTGGTGTGCCCCACGAATTGCACTCGGACCAGGACAGAAACCTTGAGGCAGCTGGATTCAGCAAGAGCTGTAAACTATTGGGATCACTCCACTTCGGCCACAGTCAGACGGAATGGTGGAAAAGTTTAATTGGACCTTGGGACAAGAACTGGCCATGTACTGTGTTGAGGGACATACAGAATGGGACCAGAAGCTGCCTGCTCTGCTGATGGCATATCGGTCTGATGCTCACGAGTTAACTGGATACACACCGGCAAAATTGACGCTGGGTCACAACCTGCACATATCAGTGAACCTGTTGACAGGAAGACCACCTAATGAAGAACTTCCTGAAGAAACCACCAAAGAAAGGTTGACGGAGGCCCACCATCAAGTTGGAGGAGCTCTGGAGTTCTCGAGTGGAGTGATGAAGCGCAACCATGATGTCAAAACAAGTCAGGTCTGTTACAAGGCTGGTGATAAGGTTTGGATGTATAATCCTCTGTGGAAGAAGGGTCAGTCACTGAAGTTGCAGAGTCCATGGGATGGACCATACAGTGTAGTGGAACGCCTTTCAGATGTGACCTACCTTATCAGGGGAGAAAGGAAGGCTCAGCGGAAGGTAGGATACATCAATCATCTGTGGCAGTACACCTGGGAAGACTCCGATGAGCAGCAGCAGCAGCAGCATTATTATTATTAATATTATTATTATTATTATCATTATTGGATTATACCTGTATAGTGAATACAGTAGTGTGTTGGGACAACACAGAGATTCAGCAGCAGTTGTAGTAGTAGTAGTAATTTTGGCAGGTTTTGGGAGATTTTCTTGTACAGTATACAGTGGTCCCTCGGTTAACAAACACAATTCGTTCCAGAAGGTCGTTCGTTAACCGAATTTTATTTAACCGAAACCTTTGTTTCAATGGGATTTTGGGTAATTGGTTCCAGCTCACCGAAAATTACATACAAACTAAAAATGCAGTAAAGTACACTTACTTTAAGGTGTGCATGTAGAAGGCTCCTGGTTGATGATGATGGGAATTAGAATAGGATGGAGGAGAAGGGAGAAGAGAAGGCATTGGGGTGGAAGAGAAGTCACCCCACGCCGCCATTTCACCCATAAAATTTTAGTTCATATGGTGTAATTCAAGATTATTTTCTTTAAATCAACACTGCACTGCATTATATTTTGTCAATATGCAAAATAAACTTCAGAATGACCAATAATTGTACTGTAAAAACATAAAAATAGTTTATGTTCAAGAGAGTCTCAAGCAAGAAGCTTCCTCCACTGAGCAGGGACACACACTGACGCCATTTTGGGCGAGTCAAGTGGCTGTTTGGCGCGCTAAAAACTAGTTCCCTGTACTTCATTTATGTTAAATTAGTTCCCTGTACTTCAATTATGTTAAATAATTGTGAAAATGACTAAAAACTTTAATATAAGATTTGGAAAATTATTGAATAGTACAACCTTCTTGATATTTACTCAAATGGTAACGAATTTAAGCCCTAAAACCGATTACTGTATTGGCGGACTAATACTACAGCTGGTGAGCAGGCAAAAGCAGGCAAAAACATGTTGGGAAAAATTTGTAAGGAATTCATGAACCAAAGTGTGAAGAATCTTATGGAAGGTAATTTGTTAACCAAAATTTCGTTAACCGAGGTGTTCGTTAACCGAGGGATCACTGTATATTATTGAATTACCTTTGTAAGAATTTTCTAGAATGCATTGTAAAAAAAAAAAAAAAATTATTTACTTTCCAGGCATATCTCATTCTGACCTGCAATGCCTGGATGTCATTAGCATGCGGACATCTGAAGAGAGGTATACAGTATAAGCACTAGCAAGCTGCCTCGGGGCAAATCGCCGCCTGTTTCTGCTCGGAGTGTGCAGTACAAGCCTAGTGACAGCTAAAGATAATTGGTGTTCAAGTATTGTTGTGAGCAATAAAAAGTGAAAAGACCAAGGAATTGTACACTGGTAGTGTGCGGACTGCTCAGGATCTCAACTCGCTCAGCCCTGTGAATATTATGATTTTTAATCAACTCTATCTGTGTTCCACTGGCTAAATAAACTGTTTCAACATCAATACTCTGTGAACAGTTTTGTGAAGATTTAGTGATTATTAAAGAAGACTACAATTTACAAGTGTGTTTCTGTGATACAGTGGAAATCTACCTGCTTATTGTTTTCTCTGTACACTGATACCGATTGCTGAGAAATTACCGGAGACTAGCGGTAATTTGATGGCACTTGTGATATATCTACTACTTCTGTATATACGACCAGACCACTGGCGACCAGTGGTGGAAGCTGGTAAACAGCATAAGGGATTTTTAACAATATTAATCCACCTTCATCACCCATCAGCAGTAACATTGGCTGATATTAATATACTTCCAATCTCTTTTTGATGACATATAAATAGTCTTCCCATCGCTTTTTGACGAGTCTTAAGTTTGAATCAAAGTGCTTCATTGTCTGTTCCACTTTGTGTGTTGGTGGGAGGTATAGTATAGTAATTTGCCTGCCATCCAGGAAGGGTGCAATGGGCTTTGTGTCCTCTGCCACGGGTGTATAACAAACTTCTGAACAGAACTGTACTGTACTTGTACAGTATTCAAATAAGCCGGGGTCGCCTCCAGCACATGTGTATTAAGCACAAATATTAATATACTTTATTGTGTTAGCTAATATTTTTGTAAATTACAAATGCACTGGTAAAGACATTAATATTTAAAATCAATATACTGTAGTGCAAAATGTGTTAACCCAATTAATAGCATCTGTAGATATATGAGACGAATATTGCTGTAATATGTAACTCTGTACTATTTACCATTATTGATTCAGGTCTCTGTATTATATGCTTTATAATCATACTCCCTTTTGTCACTTGAATGTTAGTTCAGACTTTGGGCACATGCGCGCTGTACGCGCATGCGCAGATAGAGATACCCAGAGAGATTCCAAGACAGGACGCTGTTCCCCCTGTCTTGACTCCTTTTTGTGTTTGTCCCAGAAATAGAACTTACGAACTTGACATCAGTGTGTTTCCTTTACCCCTGATTGTAAAGATCACCTGAGTCTCCCACATGGCGCAGTGTTTAGCTGGGGCATCACATTATTCAGAATTGGAGTGGACACAGAATCTCTCTCAGAGCCGCCATTCTGTCAACTTCCCTTGTCGAGTGGATCTCGGGCTTACCTCAACACGATATTCCTGGATATACAGTGCAGTGTTGTGAAGTGCTTTTTCAGTGTTGTGTGTGCCCTTTAGTGTCTTTAAAGTGTTTCCCTGTGTTCCTGCATTTTTTACAAAAGAGGGAAGCCTATTTTAAGACCTCTGGGAGAGCTCAAGTTTTGACATCCACCCCCGTTCGTGTCTCGACCGGCACTGGGCGTCTGAGCCAGCGAGAGGAGTTGCTGTAGCCAGCCAGCGCGCGAGCCAGCCCGCCCCGAGTGCACGCACGAACGAACGCACACACTCACAGACACTCGCAGATATCTTCCATTAAAAGACGATTGCTTTTCTACTCACTTATTAATTACAGTAATTGTGAGAGAAATAAACCAGGCCATATGGAAGATCAGGAATTTATTGGGTTTTCTTCAGATACCCAACAAGCCCAACTTCAGACGGATGTCAGTGCAGTAAGTGAACTCCAAGTGGATCGGAAAGTGGATCAAGCGGCCCCACCCACCCTTAGCCCCCACTACACACGTCCGCAATCTGCCACAGGTGTCGACTTCCTTCATTTAATTCAGTTTTTGGAAGAAAACCGACGACATCAGGAGGCGACAGGAAGACGATGAACGAAGACGTATAGAGAATCACAGACGTCAACAAGAAAATGCCAGATTCAGTGCCATTATCGAGTTGTTGGCACCTGTTACCCTTCAAGCAGCTACTACACCTGCCTCTTCGTCCACAGGTGCACCTGCAGGGTCCTCTTCAACTTCTTTGCCCCCCCCCACAGAAAGCACTCGCTCAGAGTCCACCGCCACTCCAAGCTGATGCCTCGTTCCAGGTATTCTGTGAATGGCGTCGGAGGTGGGACGATTATTCGATGATGGTCGATTTATCAAGGTTGCCTAGGGAGAAACAGCTGATCCAGATGAGGATGTGTCTCACCCTAGAGACGCAACGTATCCTGGAGCACACCCTGCAAATTCCCCACGACACAGACAAGACTGTGAAGGACGTCTTGGATGCTTTACAGACGCATATCAAGGGTCTCCGCAACGAAGCTCTCCGTAGGAGAGAACTTCTCAGTTGTAAGCAGCTGGAGGGTGAGTCGTTTGCCGATTTTTAAGTACGACTCCGACGCATCGCTGAAGAGGTTGACGTTTGTCCTGGGAACTCGTCGACTTGTGAGGAAACACAGCTGAAGATGATTATCCTCATGGGCGTGCGGGACGAAGAGCTAAATCAGAAGCTTATCTCCCTCGACACTGCCTCTTCTCTACAGGATGTTGTCACCACCTGCCGCTCTTACGAAGCCACCAGAAGTGCGACTTCTGCCATTCGTGCTCCATCTAACCAGCTGTGTGCCATCTCCGCATATAAGAAG
Organism: Homarus gammarus; assembly: GCA_958450375.1. Taxonomy (NCBI): domain Eukaryota; kingdom Metazoa; phylum Arthropoda; class Malacostraca; order Decapoda; family Nephropidae; genus Homarus; species Homarus gammarus. The sequence continues at coordinate 481,806 of CAUDMG010001386.1, read as the reverse complement.
AACAAAGGACGTGACCGGACTTCAGCTTCACATCCGACTTCAGCTTCACGTCCGACTTCAGCTTCACATCCGACTTCAGCTTTGCATTACTCTTCAGCATCACTTCAGACTTCGACGCCAGGTCATTCCTGCCAGTATTGTGCTCGTCGGCATGGTTCTGAATGCCCTGCCGCTGACAGCACCTGCAATAACTGTGGCCGTCGTGGTCATTGGGCTAGGACACTGAAGTGCCCTGCCAACAACGTTCAGTGCCGCTCCTGTAGCCGCATTGGACACTTCGACAAATGCTGTAAAGTCAAAGAAGAAGAATGATACTACTTGCAAGTCTCAGGCGGCGAAGAACAAGCACTGTCAGCAAGACACCTCAGCCCATCTGTGTTCACCTGTCATACGGCGACGTTACATCCCGTATCCAGATGCTTCCTGACACAGGTGCGGACGTCACAGTCATCGGCACAAGACACCTCGACATTCTGCGGATTCCTAGGAGCAGCTTGCAACCACCGTCAACTTCTACAAAGCTCACCGCAGACGGTTCTACAATGGCACCTGCTCTGGGTACATTTCAGGCTACCCTCACCCTAGGTAAGCAGTCATGTTCTGCCAGGATTCAGGTCCACAAAGGTGTTCAGATGCCACTACTGTCTTATGGCCACTGTCAAGAGTTGGCCATAATATCTTCAGACTTCCCTAAGCCAATTCTAGAAATAAAACATGTCAACAGGTGCAAGGAGCTGCCCCTCCCACCCAATACGTCACCTTCTGCAGCCAGGGAATTCTTCCTACTGCAATTCAAGGACGTGCTGGTTTCCAAGGAGGACCTCAAGACGGCTCCACTCAAGCCAATGGCTGGCTCCCCCATGAGAATACACCTGAAAGATGACGCAGTACCTTTCGCCATCCACACACCGCGACAGATACCCTTCGCTTTCCAGAGCCAAGTTAAGAAGGAACTCGACTCTATGGTAGCCCAGGGGATCATTAAGCCTGCTGGTGACGACCCCTCGGATTGGTGTCACCCCATGGTAGCAGTGGCCAAGAACATTACTGGAGTTCGTATCACCGTTGACCTCACCAAGCTGAATAGCCAAGTTTCCCGCCCGACCCACCCTTCACCGACACCCTTCGCCACTATACGCAGTGTGGACCCGAAGGCAAGGTACTTTACTACAGCAGATGCCTTATGTGGGTACTGGCAGATGGAACTTGCGGAAGAAGATCAGCACCTCACGACGTTCATCACACAGTACGGCCGATTTCAGAACTGCAGAGGACCTATGGGTTTCGCGGCTACTGGCGATGCTTTCTGCCTCCGTGGTGACATGGCCCTTCAGGGTGTGGTGAACTGTGTCAAGGTCATCGACGACGTGCTCCTATATGACGAGGATTACTCCACGCATCTTGAGCGTATTCACCAGATGCTCACCAGGTGCCGCAAGTACGGGATCACCCTCAACAAGGATAAGTTTGTGGTCGCCGCACATAGTGTGAACTTCTGTGGGTACACCCTCTCAGGCAAGGGCATCTCAGCTGATCCTGGAAAGGTCAGCGCGATCCAGGACTTCCCAATTCCTGCCAACCTGACCGACCTCCGCTCGTTCATGGGCCTGGTAAACCAGTTGGCTGAGTTCACCCCCGACATCGCCGCTGCAGCACAGCCTCTACGCCCCCTGATGAGCCCCAAGAGAACATTCACCTGGACAGCTGACCATGATGAGGCATTCCGTCGCGTCAAGACAGCTCTCCTTAGCCCACCTGTTCTCGCTTCCTTCGACCCGGCCCTGCCAGTTGTCCTCCAGACTGATGCCTCTCGCCTCTACGGGATTGGATACGCTCTGCTACAGGACCACGGCAATGGACGCCTTCGTCTGGTTCAGTGTGGCTCTCGGTTTCTCACTGACGCCGAGACTCGCTACACCACCATCGAACTGGAGCTGTTAGCCGCCGTCTGGGCCATGTCCAAATGTAGGTTGTATCTGATCGGCCTACAACACTTCAACCTGATGACGGATCATCGGCCACTCATCCCGATCCTGAACCACTACTCCTTGGATGCGGTCGAGAATCCCCGCCTCCAACGCCTTAAGGAGAAGATCTCGCCCTACCTCTTCACAGCTGTGTGGCGTGCTGGCAAGCTGCTCTGCATCCCTGATGCTTTGTCACGAGCCCCAGTCAGCTACCCCACATCAGAGGACGAGATCGCAGGTGTTGATGCTACTGCACACCTCAGGACCTTAGTGGCCGTGAACGCCGTCATCTCAGAAGAGTCTCCACCGCAGGACGCCGACAGGACTCTTCAGGAACTCCGAGCCGTAGCAAGAGCGGACCCTTCGTACATCCGTCTACTGAACTGCGTGACCTCGGGATTTCCCTCCAACCGGTACGACTTACACAGCTCTTTACTCCCATACTGGAAGATGCGGGACGACCTCTATGCTGATGGCGACCTCGTCTTGTATGGAGCAAGAGTTGTGGTTCCTGCCGCCCTCCGCCGCCGCACCCTAGCCCACCTGCACGACAGCCACAGGGGTGTGGAAGCTACGAAGCGCCGGGCGAAACAAGCTGTTTTTTGGCCAGGCATCGACTCCGACATCGCTAGTTCCGTTCAAGTCTGCGAGCCATGCCAGGTGCTGCAGCCTAGTCAGCAGCAGGAACCCCTCATGAACAACGACAACCCTACGAGGCCCTTTGAGTCCGTCTCTGCGGATTTCTTCGTTGTGGCGGGAAAGTCCTTTCTCGTCATCGCGGACTGGCTCTCAGGGTGGCCTGTTGTCGTTCCCTGCGGAGGCAACACTACTGCCTCTCATACAGTACGTATGTTCTGTCGCTACTTCCGGGAAGTTGGTGTCCCTCTCTGCCTGAGGACTGACGGCGGGCCCCAGTTCACCAGCAATGACTTCCGGGACTGCATGGAACGATGGGGAGTTTATCATGTGGTGTCCTCGCCACATTATCCCCAGTCCAATGGACATGCCGAGGCTGCCGTAAAGTCCGTCAAGCATCTTATCCTCAAGACGGCACCCCCAGGCAACATTGACTGTGAGAAGTTTGACCGGGGTTTATTGGAATTGCGGAATACCCCCAACTTCACAAGTCGCTCCCCAGCACAGATGTTATACGGCCACCCACTACGGTCATGTGTCCCTGCCCATCCTGAGTCCTTCTCGAGGGAGTGGCAGGCCAAGACCGAGGACTGCGATCGTCATGCATCCGCCCGTGCTGACCAGGTAAAGGCACAGTACGATCAGCACGCCCGACCCCTTCCCAGGTTGAGTATCGGGCAAACAGTTCGGGTTCAAGACCCGACGTCTCACCGCTGGGACAAGGTCGGGGTTGTCATGGGCTGCGGCAAGACCAGGGATTACGAGGTCCGTCTCCCTAGTGGTCGGGTATGGTGGCGGAATCGCCGCTTCCTTCGTTCAGTACCGTCCCCTAGTGGTGAACCCCTCCCCCACATCCCTGTGAACCCTTGCTTGGACGAGAAAAGTAAGTCCTCATTCAGTGACCCCCCAGTTTTCCCACGTCACTCTCAAAGGCTCCTGGAAAAAGAGTCCGCTCGAGATTGCACTACGAGCGTGAGGGGGAGGGAGGTGTAGATATATGAGACGAATATTGCTGTAATATGTAACTCTGTACTATTTACCATTATTGATTCAGGTCTCTGTATTATATGCTTTATAATCATACTCCCTTTTGTCACTTGAATGTTAGTTCAGACTTTGGGCACATGCACGCTGTACGCGCATGCGCAGATAGAGATACCCAGAGAGATTCCAAGACAGGACGCTGTTCCCCCTGTCTTAACTCCTTTTTGTGTTTGTCCCAGAAATAGAACTTAACAACTTGATATCAGTGTGTTTCCTTTACCCCTGATTGTAAAGATCACCTGAGTCTCCCACAGCATCCACAGTATTTTTTTGGTTTATGGGATTTAGCCCACTTGGGCACAGGTCACTGACTCACATCGGGGCCTGGGGGGTAATAATAATAATAATAATAATAATAATAATAATAATAATAATAATAATAATTCATAGCAAGTAAAATTTATAAATAAAAAATTAAAATTTGAAAACAAAATAATAAATTATTAACGACGATGATGATAATAATAATAATAACAACAACACTGTAATAATATTAATAATACAGGTTGTACCTCTCTAGTCCGGCATTCTGTGGTTGGGAACTCCCGTGGTTCGGCACGATTTTATTTTGTCTAGTAGGTAGATAGGCAGCTTTTTTTTTTTTTTAACTTATCCGCATTATTATTATTATTATTATTACAGGAGTATTAAATTTTTGCCCCTCAGGCCAGAATGTGGGTCAGTGACCTATGCCCAGGTGGGCTAATCCCATAAAAAAACAAAAACAACAAAGCCGCGGGAAATTAAGGTTTGTTTACATCCGGCAGTTCGGCTGCTCTCTCTCTCTCTCTGCTTGTCTATACAGAGTACAACATTTAACCCTTCAATATATATGAGCAGTAAATAAGTGTTGCTTTCATATTCTTATGTAGAGTAATGACGATATGTTTTCACATGTGCGCACTTACATACGTGCAGTTTCTTTACCATTGATGGTTAGCTACTTATATTGTTCCATTTATTACATTAAATAACATTACTTCAAACAGGCATATTAATTTTTTACATTAATTTTACTACAGCTACAATCAGGGTCTTATTTTCTTCAGTTTTATTTGTAGAACCAATCAGTCACTGGTTTTGTAAGCATTAACGAAAACAATGCCGGCAGCCGTCTCGTCTCCTCGTGTTAATATTCCACGTATTATTAATGAATTGTATTGTTCATTTTGCACACACAAACATTAATTCAATAAAATAAATTCAGAAACATTAATTAAAATATATATGAACGGTAAATTAGTGTTGCTTTCATATTCTTATATAGAGTAGTGACGATATGTTTCACATGTGCGCACTTACATACGCGAACTCTCTTTTTTTCTTTACCATTATCGTTAGCTACTTCTATTGTTCCATTTATTAACATTAAATAACATTACTTAAAACAACCATATTAATTTTACTACAGCTACAACCAGGGTCTTATTTTCTTCAGTTTTATATGTAGAACCAGTCAGTCACTGGTTTTGTAATCAACGAAAAAAATGCTGTCTCATTTCCTTGTGTGTTTTAATATTCTACGAATTATTAATGAATTGTATTGCCCATTTTGCACACATAAACATTAATTCAATCAAAAAGACATTCAGTAATAAACAATAATGAATGTTTTGTACATAAGAGAAATGACGCTGTTTACATGATTGTGCACGTCGTCTGAACGTTGGTGGGCCATTCAAACACGTCGAAATTCGAGTTTCCGCCGTCAAAATTTTTAATTGTTTTGTTTTTTTGTGTTCAAATAAAAAAATGTTAAATTAAAAACTCGCGAAACTTGAGAAGCTACTGTACGACATTTAACCCTTCAATATGTCTTCAAAGAGACAATGAAGTAGAGAAAGTGGTGCTAGTGCTTCCAAGCATAAGCACAAGTCACTATCTATCCAGGAAAAGGGTGAATTTCCATGGTCCGGCACCGGTCAAGTCCCAAGGTTGCTGGACTAGAGAGGTACAACCTGTAATAATAATACAGTGATCCCTCGGTTAACGAACTCAATCCGTTCCAGAAGGTCGTTCGTTAACCGAAAAGTTCGTTAACCAAAACCATTGTTTCAATGGGTTTTTGGGTAATTGGTTCCAGCTCACCGAAAATTTCCTAAATTCAACAAAAATGGTAGAAAGGTTCACTTACTTTGAGGTGTGTATGTAGAAGGCTCCTGGATGATGATGATGATGATGATGATGATGGGATTTAGAATGGGGGTGGAGGAGAAGGAAGAAGAGAAGGCATTGGGGTGGAAGAGAAGTCACCCCATGGCGCCATTTCACCCATAAAATTTTAGCTCTCTTGGTGTAATTCAAGATTATTTTCTTTAAATCAACACTGCACTGCATTATATATTGTCAATATGTAAAATATATTTCAAAATGACCAATAATTTGCTTGGAAACACAGAAAAAAAGCATTTAGTTGAAGAGAGTCTCAAGCAAGATGTTACCTCCAGTGAAAACAGAGAGAGACTAACGCCTGTTTGCTGTGTTAAGAGGCTGGATGCCATGCATTAAACGAGTCACTTTACCTTCAATTATGTTCAATAATTGTTAAAATGACTAAAAAATTGAATATTAAACTTTTAAAATTATTGAATAGTATAAACTTCTTGATATTTACTAAAATAGTAAGGAATTTAAGCCCTAGAACCGATTAATATATTGGCGGACTGACACTAAAGCTGGTTGCCTGGTCAGTGCAAGCGAAAACATGTTGAGGTCGGTTCGTAAGAAATTCGTTAACCGAATTTTTGTTCGTTAACCGAATTGAAGATCCTTATGGAAGGCAGTTCGTTAACCGAAATTTCGTTAACCGAGGCGTTCGTTAAACGAGGGGTCACTGTAATAATAATAAATAAAAAAAAAATAAAAAGTGAGAAACAATATATGTACAGTATGTTGTGTTGTCAAAGTAAGAGAAACAATTGAGACCCTGCAATTGTGTGTAAATGAGGCAGAAAGTCAGATCAGCAACCTGGGACTTGGTCACAATTTTCGTGATGCCATATGGCAGCAGGGTCTACCATTAGACAATACATTATGCTTCCAATATCTTCCCAGGCGGTAGTACCTCCCTGTTTGGTAGCTGCTGACTACCGTACAGTATAGTCTCGGTTAATGCGGATCTTTTATACGCGGTTGGTTATTTACGTGGCACCTGTCCAGACGCGCCAATTATTAGTTACGCGGTACATTCCTGAATTTACGTGGGAAGCGGCGCGGACAAACTGCGCGCTAGGTCGCTCTTACGTCACCGCTGATGTCAGATGAAGTTTCGGACTGTGATTGGGCCATGCATCCTTACCACCCACGCACCTCCTCCGCCGAGAGCTGTGATTGGTCTATTTAACCTTGCCTGCTCAGTCAGCAAAACATTACCGAGTTCTTCTCCCGCCACCCACCACAGCCAGCCCAAGTCAGTGATAGTGAGGATATGGACTTTGAGGGGTTTGACAAGGTGACCCCGCTAGCCTCTGTGGTGGATAGTGATACAGGTGAGGGCCAATAATCTGCCCTCTGCTTCGGAACCAACCCCCCCATCCCCGTGTGCCCAGCCATCTCTTCTACTAACGTAAGTGTTAAAAAACCTAATAATATTGATATTTCTCTTATATATTAATTGTGTGTACATACCATCATAAAATTACGATGTTATTTTTACTACAACGTATGTATTGTGTCAGAAAAAGGGTAGTCTGGGGGTCGGCCCAGTCTCTATTTCAATTAATCCCATATGTTCTGTTATTTCGTTTACGCGTTTCGCGTATACGTGGACTTCCATGGGTTTAATTGACCGCGTAAAACGAGACTATACTGTAGTGTACAGCCTCACCATTGACCTTATCTTGTGTTCACTTGCCAAAATCCCCTCTCACCACATGATTTATTCAAAATAATTAATAGACAGTACTAAATTAATATTTTTGTTGAATGAAAAATCCCCCCAAAAATTAAATACAAATTCATACAGTATTTGGATATCCAACTGATTTCTGCATTCCAGATACATCTGAATACAGTACAACCTTACCTTAAAGCTTAAATATGTTTGCTCCATTGGTGTTCTTCCTGCTGCTTTCCTCAGAATATAAGGCTTATGACATTCCCAAAGTGCAGGAGTCTGATAATTTGATGCACCACAGTAATTCATATAAGGGTCTATGAAATTTATATTAAAATAAGGGGAGTACATTTGTTTCTACATGAATTGTAGTTCTCGTTAAAACATGATTAAATATAAAATAGTGTGCACTAACCGTGATGATATACAGGTTGTACCTCTCTAGTCTGGCAACCTCGGGACCTGACCGGTGCCGGACCATGGAAATTTTCAGACCATGGAAATTCACCCCAGAAACACCCTACATAAAGCATAAAAACATAAGATAGGAAATAAATAAATAAGAAAAAGTAATACGGTTAAAATACTATTTAATTTACCTTTAATGCTACCATAATTCTGCTTCCAATGTGAAGTGATGGTTCTGTAACTGAAATTACATTTGAGTTACATCAGGGATGTTGGCTATTGGGCAAACTAAAATCGTTCCGGACCACTGGAGTTTCCGGACCACAGAATGCCGGACTAGAGAGGTACAACCTGTAGTATAATTTTCAGTGTTGATTAAAATAATTTGGTTGTACAATTTATGTGAGGATGTACAATTATACATTTACATACAAATTTGGGTAGGTAATTTTTCTCATTCCACTAGCTTTTACAGATTTATTTTTCATTAAACAAAGTTTACCAAATGCAAAGCAATACTCCTATAGCTGTTCCAGAACTCATTTACTGCATTTTGTCTTATCAAATCATTAAGCCTTTTGCCAACCATATATCTCTTTATCTTCTAACTAACCCAACTCATGTCACCATCATTGAATAGCTCTTTTACAGTTGTGGTCAAAAGTAATCATCCACCCCTCCTACTTCCATACCCATGAGCTCAAGGCCTTTCTACACAACTGTCACAAGAGAGTGGCAGAGGTATTGGTGGGGAGAGCTAGGGTTGGCAGACCCAGGTAAGGTAACTGGGCACAAGTCAAGGGCCACATATGTAGTGAGTGTATGTGGTCTTAGAATTATCCTTAACAGGTTGGTGGATGTAGCTTGATGTTGATGGCCTTACTGCCCCTGACAGCTGATAGGCCTAAAGCCCAAACAAACAACCAACCAACCAGGAGAGTGGGTGTCTGGGGAGGTGACAGATGGACTTAACTTTCCCTTAGTTATCTATGCCTTTACTTGAGATTCTGGGCAGGAATGCGAGTGAGGCCTCTGGCTTCTGTGAGGGAAAGCCCCCGATATGACAACATAAGAGAGGAGGGGGCATGGCTTGCTCACCAGCAGTAACGCTAAACTAGTCTGTTATAATTTATCACTTCTACCTCTGGCCACTACTGCTCTTGAAAAAAAAAATATATATAGGTATTATTAATTTTAGGAAAATAAACTGTTACTTGATCACTTCCATCTCTCACCCCTACTGTTTTTGAAAAAAAAATGCTAGTAATTGATAAAAATAAATAAATTGTTGGATTGAATGTGACTTGTCCACCCTGTAATATGTTTATTAGATTTGTGAAAATCAATGCAAGGTGATGCAGTAGCGGAAATGGAGTTTGGCCACTGCTCCACACCCAGCCCAGGATGGACGCTAAAGAACATTGATTGGCGAGTTGTGGGTAAATTATTAGGTTGCACGCAGCTAACTAAAACATCAGAAATTGCAAGGGGAGTTGCGATTACTGTGAGACATTGGTTAACCCACTAGAAGGAGTCTGGGAACTTAGGAAACTAGCCATCATTAGTATTTTTGATGGTTTGCTGATATTTAATATACTGTACTAGAAAAAGGACTAATTTTGGGTGTGTAATGTAAACAAAACATATATGAACTTTGAATTCATATAAATTATATAATTTTAAGGCTGGGGAGACCACAATTGACAGACGAGGACGACAGTGGGTGGGCTATTCAGATTCTGAATAACCTGTGTTGGTAAACATTAAAAATAAATGTGATTTCCACCCTCATATTAAATATTTCTCCTCATATCAATGTTAATATAAATACTTAATTACCGTTATTTAAAACCTGAACCTGAAAAAATTTAAAAAAATTAAATGGCACATTCATAATAATCATAAAATAAGAGTCCTCATCTATTACTCTTTCAAGTGAAAAAAATAAATTACATCCATCCTTCCCTTCCTTCTTTCATGAATTTCCCTTTCTTCAATCCCCTTCTTTTCTGATGAGTAACTTGGATCACATATCACCCTCCCATACCCTTCCCCCAAGTTGACCATTCCCCCTTTCCACACCCCGTGACTTACCATGACTTACCATGCAGAAAGGACTCAGCCAGGTGCAGGGGTTAGGTGATGGAGTGGATGATTACTTTTGACTGCGATTGTACTTTCTCAGTCTTAGATCCCAACACCCTTGCCATAAATATAACATATTTACTATCACACTGATTTCTGTATGTTTTACTTTAATAAATCATATAACCAGACATTCATAACAAGAGCTGTCAATTACTTCATATACAGTATGCATTAACTATATTATCACAAAGAATGAAATAAAACGGTAACCAGTACTCACATGTTTTTAATTTTATTAACTTAATTTCTTAGCTTTATAAATCATTTATACAGTTTTGATTTGCGTGGGTGTGGGAAGCAAGGAGGGGGCGTGTGTTATGGGAGGCAGGAGAATGTTAGTGTCGGTGGTCACGGGATAAGGAGGTAGTCCGCAAACCCTCACTCTTGGTGAAGTCTATTTGAGCATAACTGAGAGGTTCGTCTTCCTCCCCTACCACTGATTCTTGGGTACATACCCCTTGAGTAACAGTTCCACTAACAACTCGACGCCCAGTTCGAGGAGAAGGCCTGACAATCTCACATTTGGCTGGACCTAAGTCTAATGAAACATAATTTAGTCCACTATCTCCACTGCCAACAATAGCAGAAGAATGTTGACTGGATGCTGAAGAAACAGTGGGCTGAATTACCAAATCAGATGATGTATCTTGGACACGACCTGCCCCAATTGGCCCACCCTCTCGTCTCCCTACACCCACATTAATCACTGTACAGGTGGAAGATGCAGAGGAAAGTCCACCCTCACTTAGGGATGACACAGATGATACAGACCCACCCAAAGTAGGTGAAGTGGGTGGTGAATATGAAACTGGAGAGGAACAAGCTGAAGCTGCCCTCCCATTATTACCCTGACATCCAGACCCATTTCTAGGTTCTGAGAGCTGTTTCTTTACCCGCACCTCACTGCTTACTGCGCTTCCTTCTGGGGCTCCTGGTCCACTATGACTTCGGCAGCGTTCATTACTGATGCTGCCCCCAGAGCTACCTAAATTGAGTCGTTCAAGGGTTGCAGTAAGGGAAGAGTCTGGGCGACTACTGAGCAATGCCGTGGGAATGTCTGGTCGACGAGTTACTGTTTGGGGAGATGAGGGTTTTGGTGGTGGTTGTCCAGGAGTCATTAGCAAATAACCACTTTCACTACCACCTACTTCTGAGTCACCACCACAACTACTAATACTTAATCTTTTACAATCTCTTCGACTGTGTTGCCTAGAAATATCTTGTCCTATATTGGGGCTACCCTTATCCCCAGTATCACCACCCCCATGACTACTGGTCTTGTTACAGGGAGACACCATACTCAATGTAGGACAAAGTTGGGAGGGTGTTAGGGAAGAGGGAACGTGAACAGACTCAGAACGTCCTCCAGGACACATATTAACATACTCGTGAGGTTGCTGTGTTTCGCCTTCCGTAACTTTGTTTGATCCCATTGGAGATACATTCATGTAATCTGATGATATTGATGTATTGGAAATTTTTCGCTGTTTACTCTCTACAGTTAAATGCATTTCACAAGTACCAGGTGCTAAATTGACATATGCCCCTTGATCACTACCACCTCTAGTTGTTTGTTGCTGATTAGTGCTACCTATACATAATGACTCCAGGACAACAATTCCCTGACCTTCCTCTTGCCCAATGTCTGCATGAAATGCTGCTTCATATATCCCTGAAGTTCTCTTGCTGATACCACTGCTATTTAAAGTCTGTTTACTCTGCTGCTCACCACTATTAGGAACTTTCTGTGAAGATGTGGTGATACCTGAGTTATCACCTGATATGGCACTCTCCTCAGCCTCTCTGCTGGACTCTTCAATGCAGCTTGTGCCAATGCCTGAGCTTATGCTGGAGGTCATTCCCCCAGAACTCTCCTTCACAACACTGTCTCTACGAACTTCCTTATCATCTTTGTTTTTACTACGAGTCAAACTTGAAAATGGACTCGGAGTTCCTCGATTAGATTTCGGCAGTGGACTACCAGTGGGAGAAAGAGGTGTCTTGGGAGGTGTGCCTGAGTTTTTCCGACCTAAGAAAGTGGATAGGGAAGAGAGGGGACTTGTACCTTTTTTACTTACTTCACATATTCCTTCAACATCACCACTTTTCCCTATAACATTTATTGGTTCTGATTTCTTTCTTTTGGTGCTCTCTTTAATGGATTTTCGTTTACCATTTTTCTTTTCTTTTTTCTTATATTTCTCACCATCAAGTGAATGGGAAGAAGAATCAGTATTACTACGAAGGTCTACAGACATATATTCGTCCAACTGAGAAGAAATGTCTTGGGAAGACAATGGATTTAAAGTGGACGAAATCTTTCTGACTCTAGCACCAATGGAAGATGAGCTGTTTGAAGTTGTGGAGGACGAAGAGACTGAGGTGAGAGGGAGTGGCCCTACACCTTTCCCTTGACTCATATCTACATACCCATCATGCAACCCTGAAGAACATGAAGACCCTAATCGATCACTGCCTCTAGACATATCTAGATAGGGGTCAGCAAAAGTGGTCTGTCTAATCAAAGTATCTCTACTAGTCATATCCAGATATTCTGAGGTACATAAAGGCTGGGAAGTAGTTATGGCAGGTTTCATAGGAAGGTACCCATCGCACGACTCTGAAGTTTTGCGGCGAGAGCTTGGGTTAATCTCAAGCTCAAAGTAGTTGGTTCTTTCAGACAGCTCAATACTCTTGGCAGATAATTCACTCTCAGATTTTTTTTTATCCCGTTTTATGGAATCAAATACAGATTTACCGTTTCCTGAGGATTTAGAATTTGAACGATGTCTTTGTCCAGTCAGTGTTCTCTTGATGCTCTCAAAGCTACTACTCTTCTTCTCCTTGTCAGCAGATATACTGTCACAGCTCTTGTTCTTTGAAAAGTCAAATTCCATCAAATCATTGTTTCGTTCTTGGCTACGTGCTTGAAGAAACCCTCTGAAGAAGGTTCCAGGAGTGCCTGACCAAGAGTTTGATATTGGTGATGACCCCAATATGGGAGCACTGCAAATAAAGAAAAAAAAATTAATATGTATTAAAAGAATTCTAAACTACTAATATTCTTACTAATCTAATTTATTTTAGAGGTGTAGAGTACACTATCTGGCAACGACAACTAACAATTTCACTGATCTAATCACCTGCCATTTAAAAAAATATCATTCATAAAATCCAATTATGAGGGGGTCCCCGGGTTACGAACGGGTTCTGTTACTGAGGATGTTTGTAAGTCGGACGTTCGTTAGTCAGGGACCTCCTGTATACAGTCTACCCTCGTTAATTCGGACTAATAGGGGGGGGGGGAAGGGTGTCCGTTTTAGCCGATTGTCCGAATTAACCGATTTAGGGGTTAATATTGCATTATATTTCAAAGTCATTGTTTTCGTCACAATTTTATCCCACTTTCCACTGTAATACGTACGTAATTTCAGCAAAAATATTACATTTCCGTGAATGTATTATATCAAGCACAGTATGAATAGAATATCATTGTAATATAACAGTATTTTAACCGAAAACTCGTAAAAAAAAACGAATAACATCTCAAGAACATTGGAAGCTTAGGTAAAGTCTTTTGATTTCGTCATGTATTTTATCCTATTTTACATTGAAATACATCATGTTTCAGCAAAACTACTATTTATTTCCGAGAATATATTCATTCAGGCGCACTTAAGGTAAAATATACGTGTGATGTAACAGTTTTTTAACTGAATACGATTCGAAAAACAGGTACCCTCTAGCCCTGTTCAAGGAGAGGACTGGGAGAAGTTGTTTGGTGCTGCAGACGATGACAAGGAAAATGATTTGGATGGATTTTAATGAAAATATTCAGAAATATGGTATCGTAGTATTTATTCAAGTCAATTAGGATAGAATATTATTGTAATACAACAGTTTTTTAACTGAAAACCAATCGAAAAGCGATTACGGTAACATCTTTTGAACGAAAGAAAGCGAGTCATTGTTTTCGTTACAATTTTATCCCACTTTCCACTGTAATAGGTACGTCATTGCAGCAAAAATATTACATTTCCGTGAATGCATTATATCAAGCGCAGTGTGAATTGAATACCATCGCAATATAACAGTATTTTAACAAAAAACTATTAACTTCTCTCGAACATCGGAAGGTTAGGCAAAATCTTTTGTTTTCGTCATGTATTTTATCCTCTTTTACATTAAAATACATCACGTTTCAGCAAAACTACTATTTATTTCCGAGAATATATTCATTCAGGCACAGTTAAGGTAAAATATACATGTGATGTAACAGTTTTTTAACTGAAAACGATTCGAAAAACACGTGTACCATCTAGCTGATCCGCAACAGCTGGTGGTGCGTGATGCGTCGTTGTAAACAATAGGAGGTTGAAGTAGATTACCGGGTATTATATTAAGTGTGAAATATCGAAAAGGTTTTTATTACCGGTATTTTTAGTATATCAATGAGAACTGCGATACCGTATATGATATGATAAGTTAGCCTGTGCTAAGAACTTCAACATAGACAACTGAAAACATGTTGTAAGGTAATTTAGCCGATTGTAAGTTGGTGAGCTTCATTTGCTGAAGGAATTGCACAACTTTTCATTACTAATTGGTACATATTTTATGTTTCCATTGTTTACTGGCAGTAAATGGTAAATATTTTTCATGTCTGAAGCTAAAAGTTGCATCCCCCCCCCCCCCCACTAGTGGTGGAGGTGTTACATTTAACCAAAAAGACGTTGGAGTTTTATCCCAGCAATGGGTGAACCAGCATTTTAGCTTAAGGTCCGCGTAGGTAATATTCCTATAAATCTAAAAAAAAAAAAAAAAAAAAAAGGTTCGTTCAGATTTTGTCCGAATTATCCGAAATCCGGATTAAAGGGGTCCGAATTAACGAGGGTCGACTGTAGTACATTACAGCATCAGCTACCCCAACAAGGTGAAAAGGAAATAAAAGCATCATACACTAAGAACACATGTCTCTTAACTCTTCAAACTTCTGAAAAGTATTTACAAACAGTTTCAAGATTTGTCTTCATGTTGGTAGTGTCCAGTAAATCAAGGCTTCATCCACAAATAATTCTATAATATTATGGTATGATTTCCACAGAGAACTCCCATTAATTACCCCAGAAATGGAGAATTGAGGCATGAAATCCCATTTTAAGGCCAAGAAGCCAAGGGGACAAACTGAGGGGCCTGCAAGACAAGCTACATTGTACACTCAAAAATGTTTTGTGGCATAGAAGCCTTCTTATCCAGTCAGACCTGTAATTAGATTCACATCTCAGAGACCTCGGAGGATTCAAGTCAGGAATCCTCGACACTTTTAAGCAAAACTCAACTACTATGTATGGAATATCATGGCTCTTGGGGAAAAAGGAGGGAATCAAGATTTCTCGTTTATCCTAATGGCCCAAATATGGGGACTTCAAGCCTGACACCTCCATTTATTACTTAGGGGTTTTCGTAAGTGCCTTCTGAGGCATAAACCAGCTTGTGAAAGGTTGGACAAAGTCACCTGTCAAGGAAATGTCTTAAAAGCTCCCCATAGTATGAAATACAGTGAGTGCTGATATAACCAGTGTTTTAACAATGCGAATTGGCTCTAACGCAATTTATGAATAGAGGAACGATATTTGTAAAATGCGAACACTTGTTTGCTGTAACGCAATTTTTGCTTACTATTTCTCCAATTTTGTGGTATTAACTGTGAATATAGTAAAGAAGAATATCTCCAAGAAGCGTTCTGGTGATCACATTCCCGGTGATAATTGTAAAAGAAAGCCTATAACACTTGAAGAGAAGCTCGATGTTATCAACCTCAAAATCATCCTTCTCCCCCATCAAGTTATATTCATTATTTTTTCAAGGTAAAGTGTTACATTTACTGTATGATTTCATTATTAGATATGAATGAAACATTTAATTAGATTGTGCTATCCTTTGTGATAGGCTAACTGCTAAATCTTTTTTCGATTTCGAGTAATCTGCACCTAACCCTATTTTCTCCATAAGCCCTGTTATTTCTATTGCGCGAATTTCTATAACACGATGTTTTACAAGAACACAACTATCGCGTTATAGCAGAACTGACTGTACAGAAGTATATCTCCGTTAGCAGGAATCCCTCAAACCTGGAACTCTCCGATAGCCGGAATTTAAATTTTCTTGGAAAATTGTTCCAAAAGCCAGAATTTTCCGGAAAATTACGGCTTTGGGAACAATTTTCCAAGGGGCACATTTTCCAGAAAATTCTGAGAAAATTTTCTCGATACCCTGAAAATTCCGGGAA
Source organism: Homarus gammarus (assembly GCA_958450375.1). Taxonomy (NCBI): domain Eukaryota; kingdom Metazoa; phylum Arthropoda; class Malacostraca; order Decapoda; family Nephropidae; genus Homarus; species Homarus gammarus. Next base: position 465,479 of record CAUDMG010001386.1, on the reverse strand, counting down.
TGGGGGAATTTTTTTGCGGGTTTGAGAGATGAAAATCAGGCGCATTTTCTGGAACTTCCAAGAACATTTTTCCTTTCCCTGGAAAATTCCAGGGATAAGGGATATTTTTCCAGGTTCAAAAGATGATGTAATGGGTAATTTCTAGAACTTCCGAGAAAATGTTTCAGTTACCAGGAAAATTTTGGGGATGGGGGAATTTTTTCCGGCTTTGAGAGAGTCGTCTCATTACCCGGAAGTGCTCTGAACCAATTGTTCCAGCAAACGGAGATATCACTGTATACCCTTCAACAAGATTAGCTTAATACAAATTGTTGTACAGTAGAATGTCGATTTAAAGCAATTCAATTTAAGATTACTGATTTAAAGCGACACCCACAATTAAGAACAATGTTTTAATTTAAAGCAAATCTTTCCTATTTTGCGCGAGTCAATCTGGTGCATCATATTTTTAAATTCGTGCCTATGTTTCTCTGGGCACGCTACACTGTCCTAAGGGCAAAACTGTATTGTACATGTACTCAAAATAATGTGCTAAATGATGACTAAAATTTTTGTCTAGTGCAAACTATAGCATGATTATATTCAAATTAATCACTATCTTATAAGAATTCCAGCAATGTAAATTATATTCTCCCAGGTCACTTCTGTGATATTTTATAAACAATAAACAAAAACTCAGCTAAAGGACATAAAAAAGAAATAAATACTTCACTAGACCTTAGGCGCGAACTGTCAAACATGTCACTGTCACCCCCCCCCCCCCAATCTTCCCGGCCAGGGTTGAGTGGTTTAGGCTTACAGTTTTTATCTTATATAATATCACAGTCAAAAGTTGGGAGAATATAATTTGCAATGCTAGAATCCTTGTATGACAGCAAATAATTTGAATATAAACGTCATATATTTGCACAAGAGATAAAAATTGTGGCCCTTTGTAATAAAATTAGTTAGAACTATAGCATGTTTATATTCAAACTAATCACTATCTTATAAGAATTCCAGCAATGTTAATTATATTCTCCCAGGTCAGTTTAGTAACATTTTATAAGAGAAAAACTTAAAGTCACTCTTAAGGACAGATAAATAAATAAGCACTAGACCTTGGCATCAACTGTCAAACGTATCACCTCACCCCCCCCCTTCTTCTCATCAGCTGATCGCTAGTAAACAGACCATATCACGTCCCATAATTTTAACTGTGATTGATTTATGAGTGTTTGTTTTAACATAATACAGTCGGCCCTTAACATTCGCGGGGGTTAGGGAACAGAGATACCCGTGAATGTTAAAAATCCGTGTACTATTGCTGCCCCCCCCCCCCCCTAAAAAATCCCTGGCCCCCCATGTCCTTATTTACCGTATATACCTGTGTGTAGTTCGAGTTTTTAAGACCAAATTATTTGGCAAAAATTGGGGGTCGACCTCTAAACGGGTAATAGTTTCGTTAGGTTGAAAAATATTTACCAGTAACTACCAGTAAACAATGGAAACGATGCACCAACACACCACCAGCTGTGAGTGTCGGTACAGTTGCCAGGGCAGATCTCTTGCGAGCCCAAAGTAGCCAAATCCATGGTATGGTAGCACAGGACGATGTAAAACAAAGTATTCATTTATTGAAGTTAATTCATAGCTACTGGACATAAATTTTTGTTCATTACATTTGAAACATCAATCTTTGTTAATTAAATTTGAAACAAGAGAAAACTACAATACTGGATTTTCATTAAAATATTACATCACAAGTATATTTTACCTTAACTGTGACTGAATGAATATATTCTCGGAAATAAATATGGAAATGTAATATTTTTGCTGGAATGACATACATATTATAGTGGGAAGTGGGATAAAATCATGATGAACGACTTTCGCTTTCTTTCGTTGTTCAAAATATTTTGCCGTAATCGCTTCTCGAATGGTTTTCAGTTAAAAAACTGTTGTACTCGTACTGTATTACAATAATATTCTATCCTATCATTTGTCTTATAATCCCACAACTGAAAACCATTCGAAAAGCGATTACGGTAACATCTTTTGAACGAAAGAAAGCGAAAGTCATTGCTTTCGTCACTTTCCACTGTAATACGTACATCATTTCAGCAAAAATATTACATTTCCAAGTTCTCAGAAATAAATGATAGTTTTGTTGAAACGTAATGTACAGTATTTAACATTAAAATGCAAAAATAGCTATAAAAACAATTAATACACCCGTAATGTAATGGCTGGCATCTCCACTCGTCCCTGCTCCCGCCAGTCACCTCCTCCCCGCTCTATCCCTACGCCTCCTCCACATCGTCACTACTGTTGTATTACAATAATATTCTATCCTAATTGACTTGAATAAATACTACGATACCATATTTCTGAATATTTTCATTAAAATCAATCCAAATCATTTTCCTTGCCATCGTCTGCAGCACCAAACAGCTTCTCCCAGTCCTCTCCTTGAACAGGGCTAGAGGGTATGTGTTTTTCGAATCGTTTTCAATTAAAAAAATGTTACATCACACGTATATTTTACCTAAACTGCGCCTGAATGAATATATTCTTGGAAATAAATAGTAATTTTGCTGAAACGTGATGTATTTCAATGTAAAATAGGATAAAAGACATGACGAAAACAAAAGACTTCACCTAACCTTCCAATGTTCAAGAGATGTTACTCGTTTTTTTAATAGTTTTCGGTTAAAATGCTGTTATATTACAATGATATTATATTCATACTGTGCTTGATATACTACATTCACAGAAATGAAATATTTTTGCTGAAATGACGTAAGTACAGTGACCCCTCGTTTAACGAACACCTCGGTTAACGTAATTTCGATTAACGAACTGCCTTCCATAAGGATCTTCAATTCGGTTAACGAAAAAAATTTCGCTTAACGAAGTTCTTACGAACCGACCTCAACATGGTTTCGCTTGCACTGACCGGGCAACCAGCTTTAGTATCAGTCCGCCAATACATTAATCGGTTCTAGGGCTCAAATTCCTTACTTTTTTAGTAAATATCAAGAAGTTTATACTATTCAATAATTTTTAAAGTTAATATTCAATTTTTTAGTCATTTTAACAATTATTGAACAAAATTGAAGGTAAAGTGACTAGTTTAATGCGCGGCATCCAGCCTCTTAACACAGCAAACAGGCGTCAGTCTCTCTCTGTTTTCACTGGAGGTAACATCTTGCTTGAGACTCTCTTCAACTCAACGCTTTTTTTCTGTGTTTCCAAGCAAATTATTGGTCATTTTGAAAATTACTTTACATATTGACAATATATAGTTAAGTGCAGTGTTATTTTAAAGAAAATATTCTTTATTTACAGCTAGTTTAACTTTGAAAAATACGTGTTGCCATTGTTTGAATCCAGCATGGGACCTAAGAGATCAAGAAAAGCAATTTCAATCCAAATAAAGCAGGAAATAATAAAAAAACACGAACAAGACATTAAATCAAATGCGCTATGCAAAGAATATGGCATGTCGGCATCAACTGTGTCGACAATTCTTGCACAAAAAGACAAATTTAAGGAAGTGAACGTGAGAGACAAATCTACAAGAAAGCTTAAAAGTAGATCCCTAATCGTAGAAACTGAGCGGTTGCTTATCATCTGGATTAGGGAAAAACAGATGAAAGGTGATTCAGTTTCTGGTGATTTCATTTGTGAAAGAGCCAGGGAGATTTATGAACATTTAAAGGCAGATCAACCTGGTTCTTCAGGAACAGAATTTCAAGATTTTCGGGCTAGCAAAGGCTGGTTCGAAAAATTTAAGAAAAGAAGTGACATTTTAAGTGTTGTTAGGCATGGTGAAGCTGCTAGTGCTGATAAAGAAGGGGCAGCAAAGTTTTTAGTTGAATTTAAAAAACTGATGGAAGAAGAAAATTATCTTCCACAGCAAGTGTTCAATGTGGACGAAACTGGGCTGTTCTGGAAAAAGATGCCCAAAAGAACATTCATCACCAAAGATGAAGCCTCTTTACCTGGGCATAAACCCATGAAAGACCGTCTCACTCTATTGCTTGGTGCCAATGCTTCAGGGAATTTCCGACTGAAGCCTATGCTTGTCTACCACTCTGAAAACCCCAGGGTGTTCAAGCAACAGAAAGTGGTAAGAACAAAGCTTGGAGTTTATTGGAAGTCCAACCGTAAGGCATGGGTGACAAGACAGTTCTTTAATGAATGGGCTGTTGATGTGTTTTGCCCCTCTGTAAAGAGCTACCTAACCACCAATAAACTTCCTTTAAAGGCTCTTCTCCTCATGGATAATGCTCCTGGTCATGACCCTGACCTTGCCAGCAATTTGGAATATAAATTTGACTTTGTGAAAGTGTTGTTTTTGCCTCCAAACACTACATCACTCATACAGCCAATGGACCGGAATGTAATCAGCAACTTCAAGAAGTTGTACATGAAGAAAATGTTTAGGAGGTGTCATCAGGCAACTTCCACTGATCCTGAACAAACACTGAAACAGTTCTGGAAGACACAATTCAACGTCCTGGAGGCTGTAAAATTGATTGTGTCATCATGGCAAGAAGTCTCCAATAGAACCCTCAATTCTTCATGGAAAGCACTGTGGCCATCAGTAGTCCATGATTTTGAGGGATTTGAGGAAGAAACAGAGTTGGACCAGGAGATTGTGTCCATTGGTCAGTCATTGGGCCTTGAAGTGGAGGAGAAGATTGTGGAAGAGCTTGTGATGTCTCATGAGGAGGAACTTACTCCTGATGACTTGAAGCAACTGGATGAGATGTTACGGGTAGAGGCTGACAGTGGTGAGGAGGAAATTGAAAGTGATGACCATATGTCAGCTAAACAGTTGAAAGATGTGATTTACAACTGGGAGAAGTTCACAGAACTGGCTTCAAAGCACCCAGAAGTGGAAAAAACTGAACTAACTTTGTGTCATGTTGAGGACTCAGTGGTCTCCTTCTTTAAACATAAGTTAATGGTGAGGAGGACAGGTGCCCCACAGACCACAATTGACACTTTCTTCAGTAAAAGGCAGAGGGAACAAGATGCTAGCCCTCAGCCTTCCACTTCAAGAAGGAGAGAGGATGTTCATGGTGGAGAATCTGTCAGTCCAGAGGTTCCTGACATTTTCATGGAAGGTGACTCACCTTCCAAGAAGCAGTAAAATGCTTCTCCTCCACCTCCACTTCCTTCTCTTCTCCCCCTCCACCTCCCACTTCAAATGCACATCATCATCATCATCCAGGAGCCTTCTACATACACACCTCAAAGTAAGTAAATTTTTCTGCCATTTTTGCTGAAGTTAGGAAATTTTCGGTGAGCTGGAACCAATTACCCAAAAACCCATTGAAACAATGGTTTCGGTTAACGAACTTTTCGGTTAACGAACGACCTTCTGGAACGGATTGAGTTCGTTAATGGAGGGGTCACTGTATTACAGTGGAATGTGGGACAAAATCGTGACGAAAACAATGACTTTCACTTTCTTTCGTTCAAAAGATGTTACCGTAATCGCTTTTCGAATGGTTTTCAGTTAAAAAACTGTTGCATCACAAGTGAATTAGGATAGACTATTATTGTAATACAACAGTTTTTTAACTGAAAACCATTCGAAAAGCGATTACGGTAATATCTTTTGAGCGAAAGAAAGCGAGTCATTGCTTTCGTCACTTTCCACTGTAATACGTACGTCATTTCAGCAAAATATTATATTCCCATATTCTCAGAAATAAATAGTACTTTTGCTGAAACGTGATGTACTGTATTTCAGTGTAAATTAGGATAAAATACATGACGAAAACAAGAGACTTCACCTAACCTTCCGATGTTCAAGAGATGTTACTCGTTTTTTTAATAGTTTTCAGTTAAAATACTGTTATATTAGTGATATTCTATTCATACTGTGCTTGATATAATACATTCACGGAAATGTAATATTTTTGCAACTACAATGCTGATGTCAACACAAGTGTGGTTACAGAGACTGACTGAGTGAGGGAGAGCTATGCGTGTGTGTGTGAGGTTGCGGGAGCGGGCGGTGTCCCGTGTTCGGTGCCGCGCACGAGTTGAATGGCGCGCGATTTGAATGTACTTCAATTACTTCAATGTACAGCATATTCCTCCGGCGGGGCAATCCGCGTATTTGCGAATCCGTGTATGCTAAACCCGCGTATGTGAAGGGCCGACTGTATAATGTCAATACTGTACTGTATTGCCACCCTGTTCCAGAATTTAGGTCCAAATATCCAATACCTTGAGTAATTGTGTTAAACAGGCATAAAACCATGTTGGCAATCCTTTACAAAGCTGTTTCATAGTAGATATTCCATCATGGCATCATGTATATGCTCTCAATTACATTTAATACTTTGCTGGTCAGGCTTACTGGTCTATAATTATTCGTTCACATGGACGTGGAGGGGGCGCTGCCCTGTTCTGTCAAGATGAACTACGTCCGTCACGCCTGGATGTTTTAGTCCCAGCTGACATAGAGGCATTATGGGTATGTGTTGTGCCACGTGCCCACCCGTGCCACACTGCTTCTATCATATACTGTGTGACATACCATCCACCTCACTGACCCACCAGAGACATTCTTATCAATCACCTCATCAGCACCTCAGACCCCCTCAGAGTCAGATACCCATATGCTGAGCTAGTACTATGTGGGGGATTATAATGAAATTGATACCATTGACATCCAGGATCAGCTGCTACTATTACAAGCTGTGAACTTCCTTACACACGGTCAAAATACCCTTGACCTTAACTTAACTGACTTAGCGGACCAGTACCAACCACTTCAACCAATGCCTCCTATTAGGTGTAGCACACACACCTATCAGTGCTCTGGTCTTCAGCTGCCACTCCCAGCCAAGTGCAGAGACCCTGCATCAAGACCTACAGTCAATTACTGACTCCGCAGCGCATCTCTTCAGGTGGTGGATAGTTCACCATCCCTGGAATGAAGTACTTAGTGTGGATGATGTGGATACCAAACAGATAAATTATACCAACACCACCACTTCTTCCCCGAGAAGTCCATCAGATCACACTCAGCTGACTTGCCCTGGATCACACCTTGGATCAAAAGACTTATGCAGCAGAAAGACAGTGCCTTTCATCTCAATGACCACAACCGCTACAGGTACTTCACAACCAAGTCATCCATGAAATACGCGCTGCAAAGAAATCTCACTACCCAACCAAGTTGCAACACCTGAAGCAGACCAACATCAGTCAGTGGTATGGTAAGCTTAAAGAACTTTGTGGACTAAACAATAAGACACATCCCCTCCCCTTCCTTAGCCATCTCACTAATGGCGACGCAGCTGAGCAATCAAATAACCATTTCGCTACTATATGCCAAACGCTCCCCTGGCTTGACACAACCAATCTCCCCGCTCACCTACCAGCCCCCTTACCCACTGACTTAGTGGAAGAATTTGAAGTAGCAAAATACAGGGTATCTGGACAAACTGAAATTAAAGTGCTCCACCACCCCCAGTGACTTACCAATGAGGCTCTACAAGGAGTTCTCCCCAAAACTAGCTAAACCCCTCTGCTCCATCATCAATGCTTCCCTCAGCCAAGCAAGATGCCCAGCTAACTGGAAGACCTCATATATGTCACCAGTACCAAAGTCAACCAGGCCACAATCCTTAAATGAGCTACGACCCATTGCCATCACCCCAGATTAATCAGTGAAAGTTTCGTTTTTGACTGGGTTCATGCTGATATTACAGGTGCCATAGGTCCTCAGCAATTTGACAATATGAAAACTTCCTCCACCACTCACTGTCTCATCAGCTTTCTCGACTACATATACCGACATCTGGAAAAACGAAAGATGTCTGTGGCTGTCGCCTTCATTGACTTCACCAAAGCATTTGACCTAGTTTACCACAATTTAATCATCAATAAAGCTATTGACCTTGGGTTTCAGAGAAGTCTTATACAATGCCTTACAGACATCCTTAGTGACTGACGTCAAGCCATACGCTTCCAAGGGGCTGTCTCCACTTTTCAGTCACTCACCTGTGGTGTCCCCCAAGGCACCAAGATGGGATCGCTCTGCTTCCTTATGCTTATCAATGATGCCTTAATAGAAACTTCTTCTTGCTGGAAATACTGTATGTCTACGACTCCACCATTGGGATAAGTGTGAACAACTTGGCTCCCAACTTCACCGCCCTCCAGGAAATATTGAAGTCTCCAAAAATTGCGTCACCAACAACCACGTCACCATGAACAATACCAAGATCATGGTTATGCACATCAACCTTTCCTACGACCATGTCCCACCTCCCTCCATTACTTTGGGCCCCAACACACTCCAGGTTGTGGACTCTACTAAGCTCCTAGGCATTACTATAGATAACCATCTAAATTGGAAAACACATGTCAGTGAAGTTGTCAAATCCCCCAGTTTTCGTCTCCACCTCCTCCGCCGACTCAAGACCCTCAGAGTTCCTGCGCCCGAGCTCCTCAGTGATTATTCAACATTCAAACTTCCTAAACTCACCTATGCCTCCCCTGCCTGGTCTTCCTCTCTACTAAATGCCACACAATGGAAAAACCTAGAAAAAGTGCAGAAGGGGGCATGCAAGATTATTCTCCCCCATTCCTACTCCACATATCACGAAGCGCTCAACACACTGACCCTCTCGGCTCTCTCTGATCATCACCACGACCTCATCCACAAATTTGGTGAAAAGCTTCTGCGCCATCCTCAACAACAGCTCCCACTTCCACCTGAAATCCCTCATCCGTGAATTGCTGTTTGACACCACAATTGCATCCAGCCCATACGAGCACATATTGATCACGAAAAGAACAGCCAAGTCCCAACCATTGTAAAAATTATGAACAACTCGTAATCAACCAGTGTGTACTCCTAGCCCATCTTATCTCTTTGCACTGTTATGATGTTGAAATGCACCTGTAATATAACCTTCTCCCCACCTAGTTATTACATATCATATTTGTATCACTTATGTTACTTGAACAGTATATTATTTATCAATCAACTGACTCATTCTCCAATTATATAATTGTATATTTTCAACCTTCTTGCTGCCATGCTCTTTCAATAAACCAATAATTATTATTATTATTACACACACACCTGGGCCAGTCCATCTGTCTTCATTATTTTGAAGAAAAATTACAAATTATATCTCATACTTTTTCTATTATTTAATATTTTATATTCTGAATGATGAAACATACACCATAAGAGGCTGATCATACAAGAATACTAAACAGTAAACCCTCGATAACTCGGAATTTCATATAACTCGGCACTGATATGGTCTCAGAATTAATTACACTATAACTCGGGAAATGCTGATAAATTATCTGGGAAAATCTCAGCATACTTGGCCACCTACCATGCTTCTGTGCCACCTACCATACTTCTGTGTCACCTACCATGCATCTGTGCCTCGTACTCTGATGCTTCATTCTATTGCTGCAGTGCCGGTAAGCGTTACTTTCTTACATTTAATAATTACATGTACTGTACACATATATGGTTCAATACATATATTTTTTTTGTATGGGGGGGGGGGTGCCTTGATAAGTCTAAATTTGGGAAAATACGGCTTGGTCAGAGCCCCATATGTACCGAGTTATCGAGGGTTTACTGTATAATGAAGAAATAAAAACAAATGTGAATGCGGCACCAAAGTCCCACCCCTAACCAACAGGGAAGAAATTACTTTTTGATTCAGATTGCCATTTTATTTGAAGACAAGTTATTGATCAAATTTTTGCTATTATATTTAATACTGTATGTTATATTATTATTATGAAACATACACCCCATAATAGACTGATCATACGAGAATACTGTATAACAATGAATAAATATAAACAAACTTCGATCGTGGTAACATTCCCCCCCCCCCCCCCCCCATGCTCACACATCAAGTGTCATCTTGTACCTATCAGCTTTTGTTATGCCTATATCAATACAGTATACTCAGTATATTTTAATAATAAATAAGGTAAAATATTTTATAAAAAATTAATTATTTTTAATGAATTGCCATTATGACATACGTGAAGGGTACGGGTATTAATAAACACAGATTATTACAGTAAGGAATCTTTAATAATAATAAAAAAAAATATTGTATCATGAATGACAGTCGTTTGATAAATAGTAATGCAGATTGTACAGTGGCAAAGAGAATAAAAGAAAAAGTAAAAAATAAAATAAATTGAAATGCAGTGCATGGATGGGTGGAAGGGAACAAGGGAGGGAGAGAGGCAGGCAGGCAGTGGATATCAAATGGCTCTGCTCTGGCTGAAGCTAACCCATCCCTGCATCACTGAAACTATGATTTAGGTGGTGATAACAGAAGTACAGTGAGTTCTGCTATAACGTGTGTTTTGATAACGCGAATTTGCTCTAACGCGATTTATGAATTAGGAACGATATTTGTATAACGCGAACGCTTGTTTGCTATAACGCGATTTTTGCTTACTCTTTCTCCAATTTTGTGATACAGTATTAACTGTGAATATAGTAAAGAAGAATATCAACAAGAAGCGTGCTGGTGATAGAATTCCCGGTGATGATCGTAAAAGAAAGGATATAACACTTGAAGAGAAGCTAGATTTTATCAACCTCAAAATCACCCTTCTCCCCCATCAAGTAAAGTGTTACATTTACTGTATGATTTCATTATTAGATATGAATGTAACATTTATTTAGACTGTGCTATCTTTTGTGTTAGGCTAACTACTAAATTTTTTCGATTTCGAGTAATCTGCACCTAACCCTATTTTCTCCATAAGCCCTGTTATTTCTATTACGCGATTTTCTATAACACGATATTTTACAAGAACACAATTATCGCGTTATAGCAGAACTACCTTTAGTGGTTATGATAGGGTGGTGGTGAGTAGATTGTGGTGAGGAGGTGATGTGCCTCGTAGTTTCTTTGATAACAGTGCCAACAGCGCTGCCAGATGCTATTGAACAGCATATATCTATCCACAAAATTGAGTGTAAGTACAATATAAATGATTAACGTATCCCTTCAACATTACGTTACATAAAATTTTAAATTAGGGAGTGGAAAAGGAGAAAGGTGTGAGTGATTAGAGAGATTGAGTGGAAAGGAGTGTTGCCAAGTGCTCCTCAACAGCTGATCTTCAACCTGCCACCATGACTTACACTAATATAATAAGTATTATAAAACAATGCACTAAACCAGGGACACATCACAACAGCAGTCAGTACCCCTCACTCTGGATGTGTTGCTACGTTAATTTCCATGCAGGGGGTGTGTGGGTAATGATGGAGGATGCATGTGTATGATGTTGGGGTGTGGGCGGTGTTGGAGGGGGCGTGTGGGTGGTGTTGGAGGGGGTGTGGGTGGTGTTGGAGGGGGTGTGTGGGTGGTGTTAGAGGGGGTGTGTGGGTGGTGTTGGAGGGGGTGTGTGGGTGGTGTTGGAGGGGGTGTGTGGGTGGTGTTGGGGGTGTGTGAGGTGGTGTTGGGGCTGTGTGGGTAGTTTTGGGGGTGTGTGGGTGGTGCTAGGGGTGTGTGGGTGGTGCTAGGGGTGTGTGGGTGGTGTTGGGGGTGTGTGGGTGGTGTTGGGGGTGTGTGGGTGGTGTTGGGGGTGTGTGGGTGGTGTTGGGGGTGTGTGGGTGGTGTTGGGGGTGTGTGGGTGGTGTTGGGGGTGTGTGGGTGGTGTTGGAGGTGTGTAGGTGGTGTTGGGGGTGAGCGGGTTGTGTTTGGGGTGTTGGGGGTGTGTGGGTGGTGTTGGGGGTGTGTGGGGGTGTTGGGGGTGTGTGGGGGTGTTGGGGGTGTGTGGGGGTTGTTGGGGGTGTGTGGGTGGTGTGGGGTGTGGGTTGTGTTGGGGTGTGTGGGTGGTGCTGGGGGTGTGTGGGTTGTGTTTGGGGTGTGTGGGTGGTGTTGGGGGTGTGTGGGTGGTGTTGGGGGTGTGTGGGTGGTGTTGGGGGTGTGTGGGGGTATGTTGGGGGTGTGTGGGGGTTGTTGAGGGTGTGTGGGTGGTGTTGGGGGTGTGCGGGTTGTGTTTGGAGTGTGTGGGTGGTGTTGGGGGTGTGTGGGGGTTGTTGGGGGTGTGTGGGTGGTGTTTGGGGTGTGTGGGTGGTGGTGTTGGGGGTGGTGTGGGTGGTGTTGGGGGTGGGTTGGGGTTGTTGGGGGTGTGTGGGGGTTGTTGGGGATGTGTGGGTGGTGTTGGGGATGTGTGGGTGGTGTTGGGGGTGTGTGGATGGTGTTTGGGGTGTGTGGGTGGTGTTGGGGGTGTGTGGGTGGTGTTGGGGGTGTGTGGGGGTTGTTGGGGGTGTGTGGGTGGTGTTTGGGGTGTGTGGGTGGTGGTGTTGCGGGTGGTGTAGGTGGTGTTGGGGGTGGGTTGGGGTTGTTGGGGGTGTGTGGGGGTTGTTGGGGATGTGTGGGTGGTGTTGGGGGTGTGTGGGTGGTGTTGGGGATGTGTGGGTGGTGTTGGGGGTGTGTGGGTGGTGTTGGGGGTGTGTGGGGGTTGTTGCTGTTGGGGGTGTGTGGGGGTTGTTGGGGGTGTGTGGGGGTTGCTGGGGGTGTGTGGGGGTTGCTGGGGGTGTGTGGGGGTTGCTGGGGGTGTGTTGGGGGTGTGTGGGTGGTGTTGGGGGTGTGTGGGGTGTGTTGGGGGTGTTTGGGTGGTGTTGGGGGTGTTTGGGTGGTGTTGGGGGTGTGTGGGGTGTGTGGGTGGTGTTTGGGGTGTGTGGGTGGTGTTGGGGGTGTGTGGGTGGTGTTTGGGGTGTGTGGGTGGTGTTGGGGGTGTGTGGGTGGTGTTGGGGGTGTGTGGGTGGTGTTGGGGGTGTTTGGGTGGTGTGTGGGTGGTGTTGGGGGTGTGTGGGTGGTGTTGGGGGTGTGTGGGTGGTATTGGGGGTGTGTGGGTGGTATTGGGGGTGTGTGGGTGGTGTTGGGGGTGTGTGGGTGGTGTTGGGGGTGTGTGGGTGGTGTTGGAGGTGTGTGGGTGGTGTTGGGGGTGTGTGGGGGGTGGTGTTGGGGGTGTGTGGGGGGTGGTGGGGGTGTGTGGGGGGTGGTGGGGTGTGTGGGGGGTGTTGGGGGTGTGTGGGGGTGTTGGGGGTGTGTGGGGGTGTTGGGGGTGTGTGGGTGGTGTTGGGGGTGTGTGGGTGGTGTTGGGGGTGTGTGGGTGGTGTTGGGGGTGTGTGGGTGGTGTTGGGGGTGTGTGGGTGGTGTGTGGGTGGTGTTGGAGATGTGTGGGTTGTGTTGGAGGTGTGTGGGTTGTGTTGGAGGTGTGTGGGTGGTGTAGGGGGTGTGTGGGTGGTGTTGGGGGTGTGTGGGTGGTGTTGGGGGTGTGTGGGTGGTGTTGGGGGTGTGTGAGTGGTGTTGGGGGTGTGTGGGTGGTGTTGGGAGTGTGTGGGTGGTGTTGGGGGTGTGTGGGTGGTGTTGGAGGTGTGTGGGTGGTGTTGGAGGTGTGTGGGTGGTGTTGGAGGTGTGTGGGTGGTGTTGGAGGTGTGTGGGTGGTGTTGGGGTGTGTGGGTGGTGTTGGGGTGTGTGGGTGGTGTTGGGGGTGTGTGGGTGGTGTTGGGGGTGTGTGGGTGGTGTTGGGGGTGTGTGGGTGGTGTTGGGGGTGTGTGGGTGGTGTTGGGGGTGTGTGGGTGATGTTGGGGATGTGTGGGTGGTGTTGGGGGTGTGTGGGTGGTATTGGGGGTGTGTAGGTGGTATTGGGGGTGTGTGGGGGGTGTTGGGGGTGTGTGGGTGGTGTTGGAGGTGTGTGGGTGGTGTTGGGGGTGAGCGGGTTGTGTTTGGGGTGTGTGGGTGGTGTTGGGGGTGTGTGGGTGGTGTCGGGGGTGTGTGGGGGTTGTTGGGGGTGTGTGGGGGTGTTGGGGGTGTGTGGGTGGTGCTGGGGGTGTGTGGGTGGTGCTGGGGGTGTGTGGGTTGTGTTTGGGGTGTGTGGGTGGTGTTTGGGGTGTGTGGGTGGGTGGGTGGTGTTGGGGGTGTGTGGGTGGTGTTGGGGGTGTGTGGGTGGTGTTGGGGTGTGTGGGTGGTGTTGGGGTGTGTGGGGGTTGTTGAGGGTATGTGGGTGGTGTTGGGGGTGTGCGGGTTGTGTTTGGAGTGTGTGGGTGGTGTTGGGGGTGTGTGGGGGTTGTTGGGGGTGTGTGGGTGGTGTTGGGGGTGTGTGAGTGGTGTTAGGGGTGTGTGGGTGGTGTTGGAGGTGTGTGTGGGGTGTTGGAGGTGTGTGGGGGTGTGTGAGTGGTGTTGGGGTGTGTGGGTGGTGTTGGGGGTGTGTGGGTGGTGTTGGGGGTGTGTGGGTGGTGTTGGAGGTGTGTGGGTGGTGTTGGAGGTGTGTGGGTGGTGTTGGGGGCGTGTGGGTGGTGTTGGGGGCGTGTGGGTGGTATTGGGGGCGTGTGGGTGGTATTGGGGGCGTGTGGGTGGTGTTGGGGGGTGTGGGTGGTGTTGGGGGTGTGTGGGTGGTGTTGGGGGTGTGTGGGTGGTGTTGGGGGTGTGTGGGTGGTGTTGGGGGTGTGTGGGTGGTGTTGGGGGTGTGTGGGTGGTGTTGGAGGTGTGTGGGTGGTGTTGGGGGTGTGTGGGTGGTGTTGGGGGTGTGTGAGTGGTGTTGGGGGTGTGTGGGTGGTGTTGGGGGTGTGTGGGTGGTGTTGGGGGTGTGTGGGTGGTGTTGGGGGTGTGTCGGTGGTGTTGGAGGTGTGTGGGTGGTGTTGGGCGTGTGTGGGTGGTGTTGGGCGTGTGTGGGTGGTGTTGGGGGTGTGTGGGTGGTGTTGGGGGTGTGTGGGTGGTGTTGGGGGTGTGTGGGTGGTGTTGGGGGTGTGTGGGTGGTGTTGGGGGTGTGTGGGTGGTGTTGGGGGTGTGTGGGTGGTGTTGGGGGTGTGTGGGTGGTGTTGGGGGTGTGTGGGTGGTGTTGGGGGTGTGTGGGTGGTGTTGGGGGTGTGTGGGTGGTGTTGGAGGTGTGTGAGTGGTGTTGGAGGTGTGTGAGTGGTGTTGGAGGTGTGTGGGTGGTGTTGGGGTGGTGTTGGGGTGTGTGGGTGGTGTTGGGGGTGTGTGGGTGGTGTTGGGGGTGTGTGGGTGGTGTTGGGGGTGTGTGGGTGGTGTTGGGGGTGTGTGGGTGGTGTTGGGGGTGTGTGGGTGGTGTTGGGGTGTCAAAAGATGAGGGTGGGGCCTAATTAATGGCTGTTTAGTGCACAGTGATCCCATAACCCACAAAAAACCTTGGCACAGGCATACCCCAAAAACCGATGCCCCAATAACAGCTGCTTCGCATAACAGACATATAGGGGAAATACCCAGTAAGTTTCGTTGATACCCCAGAGATCCGACGATTGAGAGATGAATGGCAGAGCTGTTTTGAATTTGGCTAGCGATGGTGCAAATTCTTGCCACTAGAGGGCTATGTGCATTGCCTCTGACTCATTCCTGCCTTTGTGCTCTTGTTTACACTTACCATGTGTCTATGACTTCATGTTTTTCATTATTTCCGACTTAGTGTGTTATGCAATCATACCTAAATGCCCCAATGGCAAAGTAAGAGTGGTGATGACCAGAAACGATTGGTAGAGACTTGATTTTTTTCATTACTTCTGACTTAGTGTGTTACTTAATCATGCCCAATAGTTCCTCTTGAGCAGGGCAACTTGATGTGATGTGATAAGGTATAATAAGGTATACTAAGGCATAATACGAGTGGTGATGGACCAGCAAAGAATGGAAGAGACTTAAACTTGCCACCCTAGACTGTCCCTACCATCTTCAATACAGGTATGCCAGTAAAGTTCACACTAATTGTCCGGACATTTGAGGGTTTACTGTATTTCAAACCAGGTGGGCTAGCCACAGCACTTATATTCTGACGTAATGCCCACATCACAAGAGCATTTTCTTTTCTGCGCAGTTCCATGCAGTTTAGAAATTAATGAAATTCAATGGGACCACTCACAGGAAGCATGCGTGAAAACTCACATGCAGGAGAGGCTAACTCCAAGCCTGCAAAGGTATCCCTCATATAACAATCGTTCACCTTGTGATTTTTTTTTGTTTAGCGATTTAAAATTATTAACACCCTTTTTCTCATTTAACAATCATCAATTATCTTTGACTCACTGGGAAAAATTTGGGAGGGAAGTCAGAAAAACTGGGGCGTCTGTGCTTCAAGTGCACATTATTGCAATGTACTGTAATGTGGCTTAGATATAAAGAAAATATTGTATTGTATATTGTATACAGTACAGTACAGGCATCCCCCGGGTTACAGATGGGATGTGTCCTTAAATATGTTTCCGTCACATGGGACCAATTTCCCATTGCCTCCCATTGCATAATTGGAGATGCGTTCCACATGAAATACTTTTGGCAAAAATATGTAATACAAACAGACATATGAATAAAAATAAACATCTTTAAACAGTAATATCTCCATAAGCAGGAATCCCTCAAACCCAGAGCTCTCCAATGCCCAAAATTGAAATTTGCTCAGAATTTTTCAGGAAATTTTTCTCAATTCCGGATTTGGGAACAAATTCCGAGGTTGAAAATATGGTGCATTTTTTTAAAATTCCAAGAAAATTTCTGGAAAACTTCAATACATTTTTGTTCCTGAGTCTGAGAATAAATTTTCATGGCATTCTGAAAGATTGCATCATGCTCCAACCCATCCCCACATGCCAGGTGCATGGGTGGCCCAGCTGCTTGGATCGGTTAGTTCATATTTTGCTGCCATAGTAGAAGGTTGCTCCTTCACTAGCTGCTGTTTTTGTGTACAATTTGTGTTGTACAGTGCTGTACAACATTGTACCAGAACAAAATCAGCCAAGAATGCAGTGTTAAGAAAGTAAAAAGTGACTACAGCTATGTATACTATACTGTACATCCTGGAAATTTTCCTGAGAAGCATGGAAACTACCACTTGTCTTTGTTGTAACACACAGCTCTATTTAACAATATCTTATTGGAAACATCTCATAGAGAACTGATTAAGGATCATTATGGTATCGTAATTTGCCAAGCTTGAGTGAGGAAGGAGAGGAGAAAACTGACGCAACCCTCAACCCTTACCCCCCAAAAGGTTCACCTTCCACTGGCCCGAGATTTCTTCCAACACCACCCTCACACCACATCACCCACACACCTACTCCAACACCACCCACACATCACACACAAACACACCCTCTAACACCCACCCACACACACCCTCTAACACCCACCCACACACACCCTCCAACACCACCCACACACCCCTACAAAACACACACACACACACACACACACACACACACACACACTCCAATACCACCTTCATTGATATACACACACACACACACACACACACTTGACCACCGTAGGGTCGAGACCTATTCAGGCGCTGCTCCTGCTGAGCAGTTGCCCCCCTTGGCCATGTCGATCCATTCTCGAATTCCCTCTCCCTGACCCATCCTCACCACCAGGATATCTACATCATCAAAAGTGACAATTTCGTTTCGGACAGAAGTGGGATCAGTGTTGAACGGTGATGAACAATGTTTAAGCCAGTGAATTCAGCACTAGACAGTACCAGTGAGAGCCATGACCCACAAGTGAGATAAGCACCCCTAGGAACTGACTACCATCTTCTGACCAGGAGGTGCTAATCCATCCACCCTGGAAACAACAGAGGGTCGGTTATGCACCTGACTACGAGATAGCACAACACCAACCAGCAGGGTGAGGTACTGTACTGTGATACCACCCCACACCACACAGTGTCTCCATGACCACGTGAGGTCCTTCACATCAACACCCGAGGACGAGTTACTGCACCACAAGAACATCACACCACCTGGTGTCACCTTGACCATGTGAGGTCCTTCATATCAACACTCAAGGACGAGTTACTACGCCACATGAACACCTCACCACCTGGTGTCTCAATGACCAGCCCAGGCCCGGGCCATCATCTGTAACTATCATAATTTGTTTGTTAAATTCACGTTTCTTCTTCTTTCAGTAATGAAAGCTTTTGTTAAACGACCCAGCTACCCCATGTCTTTGTATGTAATAAGTCATTTTTGTCCAATGTATATTTTCAGCCTTCAGGCTGCAGAACTTTTTCAATAAACCGTTAATTATTATTATTATTATTAAAACACACACACACACACACACACACACACACACACGTGAAGGAATTACTACAACACGTGAGGCCCCTCATAACACCATCTGTGAGGGAATTACTACACCACGTGAGGCCCCTCATAACACCATCTGTGAGGGAATTACTACACCACGTGAGGCCCCTCATAACACCATCTGTGAGGGAATTACTACACCACGTGAGGCCCCTCATAACACCATCTGTGAGGGAATTACTACACCACGTGAGGCCCCTCATAACACCATCTGTGAGGGAATTACTACACCACGTGAGGCCCCTCATAACACCATCTGTGAGGGAACTACTACACCACGTGAGGTCCCTCCTAACACCATCTGGGAGGGAGTTACTACACTACGTTTTTGCTGTTCAACACCTACAATAATCTATATGTTCACTGTATGTTCCTTTACCTTTCTCTAATGAAGGCTTTTGTTAAACCACCAATGTATGTAATAAGTCATTTATGTCCAATGTATATTTTCAGCCTTCGGGCTGCAGAACTTTTTTCAATAAACCGTCAATTATTATTATTATTATTATTATTATTATTATTATTATTATTACACAGACACACACACCATCCACACGCACACCAACACCATCCACACACACTCCAACACCATCCACGCACACTCCAACACCATCCACACACACTCCAACACCACCCACACACACTCCAACATCATCCACGCACACTCCAACACCATCCATACACACTACAACACCACCCACACACACTCCAACACCACCCACACACACACTCCAACACCATTCACACACACTCCAACACCACCTTCATTGTTCCGCACGCACATACACAGGAGGTCCCCGACATACGAACATCCGACTTACGAACGCCCACCGATACGAACTGGGTTAAACTTAAAATTTAAACTATTTTATATACCCGATGACTTTTTTTACTTTCATTTACTGTATTTTATCATTCTATTTCTTATTTTGTCTTTAATTAAGTGTTCTTAAATGTATATAATGACTTAAGTGATGATATAACGGTATGCATATACAGGAAGCATGTGTTCCACTTACGTACAAATCCAACTTAAGAATATATATATACTCTGTATATATATATATATATATATATATATATATATATATATATATATATATATATATATATATATATATATATATATATACAGTCAATCCTCATATTACGCGGTTAATGTAACCCGGAGGGTACCGCGGAAAGTGAGGAACGCGTAAAGTGAACAACATAACATATGGGATTAATTGAAATGGAGTCCAGGCCGATCCCCAAACTCCACTTTTTGACAACACACAACTATGTTGTAGTAAAAATATTATCTTAACTTTATGATGGCATGCACACACAATTAATAATTAAGAGAAACATCAATAATATTAGGTTTTTTAACACTTACATTAGTAGAAAAGATGGCTGGGCACACGGGATGGGCGGTTGGTTCCGAGGCAGAGGGCAGATTATTGGCCCTCACCTGTATCACTTGTATCAATTGTATCACTATCCACCACAGAGGCTTGCAGGGCCTCTTTGTCAAACCCCCCAAAGTTTATATAAGTCCATATCCTCACTATAATTATGACTATCATTGGCTTGGGCCGGCTGTAGTGGGTGGCGGGTGAAGAACTGGTAATGTTTTGATGACTGGGCGACCTTGTGCGCACCATTTTCGCGCCTCTTACACAACATGGCGGATGGCGGGAGGTTTGGATCCAAAAATGGCGCGGCTTGCCAGCCGCTCTCCGCGTAATGGGGTTCACGACCGCGGAATGTGAGCATGCTAGGTTCTGGCAAGGCACCGCGTTAACGGTGAAACGCGGAATGCGGGACCGCGTAATATGAGGATTGACTGTATACAGTAAGTCCCCAAGTTACGTACATAATGGGGACCAAAAGGTTGTACTTAACTCGAAATGTACTTAACTCGAAAATCCCCCAACCCTATAATGTTATCTGGAAAATCCTGTGCTGTTTTCCAATCAGCACTCGCCGCCTCACCAGTCACTCGAACATTATGCAGCTTATTTCGCACCTTGAATCGGTTAAACCACCCATTCCTAGCATTGAATGTCACAGTATCATCAGGGTGATCTTTCTTTAGATCGTTGAAAAGACTTAGGGCTTTCTCCTGAATCATACTGAGACACCACAACAGGGGTCAAAACCTTACCAGGTACCGGCGCGCCACAGGACGGTCTGCACTCACACCTCACTCGACGTGAGTTCCGACCGGCAAAAGTAGCCGATGCGTTGTTCCGACCGGCAAAAGTCGCCGATGCGTTAATTTCATGTTTATGCATTTCTGTAGAGATGTTGTATTAAACATACTACAAATTGTACTATTGACTCAAACTTTTAATATCCTTGTGTTTTAACTGAATGTTTTCTCGAAGTCTACTTTTAAATTTACTCCATGGATAAAACGAAAAGATGAACGAAATAACCATCGCTGTGCGCGAGACCTGGAGTAAACAAACGTCCTGTACAGCGCCGTCCTCTCTGGGACCGGCGCGCCAGAGGACGGTAAGCTTTTGAACACTACTTCTCCCACTGGCTTCACCACTCTTACGCTTTACACCAGTCATTGCACACAGAGTAAAGTGTACAAAATAGGGCAGAAATTCACAGGAGAAGTACTGTATGCACAATGACCACACTTGTTGTTTTGGTGCGTCTAGCGTGTCGTCTGCATGGTCAGTGATAGTGGCGGCGCGGTGCGGCTGGCTCGCCCGCCAAATTTAAAAATTGCTCGCCCTTTTAAGACAATATTTTTGCAATTAAAGACTTCAGAAACGATGTACGTATCGGCCGTTTGTACGTAATTCGGATGTACGTAATTCGGGGACGAACTGTATATATATATATATATATATATATATATATATATATATAT
Organism: Homarus gammarus; assembly: GCA_958450375.1. Lineage (NCBI taxonomy): Eukaryota > Metazoa > Arthropoda > Malacostraca > Decapoda > Nephropidae > Homarus > Homarus gammarus. The sequence continues at coordinate 444,471 of CAUDMG010001386.1, read as the reverse complement.
ATATATTATGTATATATATATATATATATATATATATATATATATATATATATGCTGATAACCACCAGGAAAGAAGAAAACACGAAGTTCCCAAGCGCTTTCGTGTAATTCACATCTTCAGGGGTGAGTACAGACTAGTCTGTACTCACCCCTGAAGATGTGAATTACACGAAAGCGCTTGGGAACTTCGTGTTTTCTTCTTTCCTGGTGGTTATCAGCATATACCTAGATCACGCGCACCTACAGTGATTTACTTGCATATATATATATATATATATATATATATATATATATATATATATATATATATATATATATATATATATATATATATATATATGCAAGTAAATCACTGTAGGTGCGCGTGATCTAGGTATATGCTGATAACCACCAGGAAAGAAGAAAACACGAAAGCGCTTGGGAACTTCGTGTTTTCTTCTTTCCTGGTGGTTATCAGCATATATATATATATATATATATATATATATATATAGTATTACCCCGCCTAACGCGGTTTCACTTAACGCGTTTTATCATATACGCGGTGCCTCGCCAGAGCTGAACTTTCACTTAACACGGATTTTTTTTTCCACATATACGGATTTTTTTTCCACATATACGCGGTGAGTGTCCGGCTCGAGACGCTATTTTTAGATTTGCCCCACCCGCCACCCTGCCTGACTGCCTGTTTTAGCTCATAAAATTCATACAAATTACCCGGCCAGAAAATAATTTACATTGCTGGAATTCTTATAATTTGGTGATCATTTTGAATATAAACATCATATATTTTGCATTAGACATACAAATTTTAGATAAAATGTTTTCTCTAGTAAATATGTTATCTTTTGTGCAACATATATGACATTTATATTCAAAATATTCCTGGTTTTACAAGGAATCCAGCAATGTCAATTATATTATCCTAACTTTAGTTTGAGGTATTATTTATTACTAAAGTTAAATATTCTGGTTTCCCCAAACATCTCCTTGGGACGGTTGGTGGGGGGTGGGGGGTGGGGGGGAGGGAGGCACCGACCGACCATCTGTTACCCTGTGAAGAATATTTTTTTTTTTTATTAACTGAAGATATTTGTTTTAGCTAATAAAATTCATACAAATTACCCGGTTAGAATATAATTTACATTGCTGGAATTCTTATAATTTGATGATCATTTTGAATATAAACATCATATACTTTGCATTAGACATACAAATTTTAGATAAAATGTTTTCTCTAGTAAATATGTTCTCTTTTGTGCAAAATGTATGACATTTATATTCGAATATTCCTGGTCTTACAAGGAATCCAGCAATGTCAATTATATTATCCTAACTTTAATCTGAGGTATTATTTAATACAAAATGTTAAAATATATTTTTTTCACCCACTCTTCTCTTGAAGGGAGGAGTGGTGGGGGGTGGGGGGGAGGGTTGGGACTGACCGCGCGGTTGGAAGAGGGGGGGAGGCAAGGTGGGGTACTTTGATTGACAGATAGTGTCCTGAAGAATATTTTTTTTTTTTATTAACTGAAGATATTTGTTTTAGCTCATAAAATTCATACAAATTACCCGGCCAGAATATAATTTACATTGCTGGAATTCTTACAATTTGGTGATAATTTTGAATATAAACATCATATATTTTGCATTAGACATACAAATTTTAGATAAAATGTTTTCTCTAAGTACATATGTTATCTTTTGTGCAAAATATATGACATTTATATTCAAAATATTCCTGGTCTTAAAAGGAATCCAGCAATGTCAATTGTATTATCCTAACTTTAGTTTGAGGTATTATTTATTAAAATTTAGTGGTTTTCCCCCAAAAATTTCTCAGAGAGGGAAGAGCCAGCAGTGTAGTGTGAGAAGAGGGGGAGGGAGTTGAGTCCATTATTTGAATGGACATTAACTTGGCGACTGTATTTCTCTATTTCTCTTAAGTATTAATTGTGTGCATGTACCATCATAAAATTAAGATGTTATTTTTACTACAACATAGTTATGTGTCTTCAAAAAGTGGAGTTTGGGGGTCGGGCTGGTTTCTATTGGAATTAATCCCATATGTTCTGTTGTTCAATTAACGCGGATTTCACTTAACACGGGACCCTCTGGGTTCTATTGACAACTGTGTGTATATATATATATATATATATATATATATATATATATATATATATTTATATATACACACACACACAGTTGTACCCCACTTAACGCGGTTTCGCTTAGCGGGATTTCACGTATACGCGGTGCCTCCTGAACTTTCACTTACACTTAACGTGGGTTTTTTCCACGTATATGTGCAGGGTGTCTGGCTCAGATGCTATTTTTAGATTCGCCCCACCCCCCACCTGCCACCCTGCCTGCCTGCCTGTTTTAGCTCATAAAATTCATACAAATTACCCGGCCAGAATATAATTTACATTGCTGGAATTCTTACAATATGATGATCATTTTGAATATAAACATCATAGATTTTGCATTAGGCATACAAATTTTAGATATAATGTTTACTCTGAGTAAATATGTTATCTTTTGTGCAAAATATATGACATTTATATTCAAAATATTCCTGGTCTTACAAGGAATCCAGCAATGTCAATTATATTATCCTAACTTTAATCTGAGGTATTGTTTAATACTAAATGTTAAAATTTAGTTTTTTCACCCAACATCTCTTGAAGGGAGGATTGGTGGGGGGTGGGGGGGGGAGGGTTGGGACTGACCGACCACCTGGCTGGTTGGAAGAGGGGGGAGGCAAGGTGGGGTACTTTGATTGACAGATAGTGTCGTGAAGAATATTTTTTTTTCTTATTAACTGATGATATTTGTTTTAGCTTATAAAATTCATACAAATTACCAGGCCAGAATATAATTTACATTGCTGGAATTCTTACAATTTGGTGATCATTTTGAATATAAACATCATAGATTTTGCATTAGACATACAAATTTTAGATATAATGTTTACTCTGAGTAAATATGTTATCTTTTGTGCAAAATATATGACATTTATATTCAAAATATTCCTGGTCTTACAAGGAATCCAGCAATGTCAATTGTATTATCCTAACTTTAGTTTGAGGTATTATTTATTAAAATTTAGTGGTTTTCTCCCCAAAATTTCTCAGAGGGAAGAGCCAGTGAGTGTAGTGTGAGAAGAGGGGGAGGGAGTTGAGTCCATTATTTGAATGGACATTAACTTGGCGACTGTATTTCTCTATTTCTCTTAAGTATTAATTGTGTGCATGTACCATCATAAAATTAAGATGTTATTTTTACTAGAACATAGGTATTGTGTTGGAAAAAGTGGAGTTTGGGGATGGGCCAGTTTCTATTGGAATTAATCCCATATGTTCTGTTGTTCACTTAGCGCGGTTTTCACTTAACACGGTACCCTGTGGGTTTTATTGACCGTGTTAAGCGGGGTACTACTGTATTTATTTAACATATTGATAATATATGCAGTACAGGGAACTATAGTTTTTGGTGCGCCCATCAGCCACTTGACTCACCCACCAAAGTCTCTGTTTCACTTTGTTTACAGTGGAGGAAACATCTTGTTTGTCGCTCTCTTGAACACAAATCATATTTATGTTTTTACATTACAACTATTGGTAATTCTGAAATTTAATTTAATACAGGTTGTACCTCTCTAGTCCGGCAACCTCGGGACCTGACCGTTGCCGGACCATGGAAATTTCCGGACCATGGAATTTCACCCTTTTCCTGGAGAGATAGTGACGTGTGCTTATGCTTGGAAGCACTAGCACCACTTTCACTACTTCGTGGTCTCTTTGAAAACATATTGAAGTGTTAAATGTTGTACAGTATGTTGTCAAATTTCGCAAGTTTTTAATTCGACATTTTTTTTTTGGACACAAAAAAAAAAAAAACCACAATTTAAAATTTCAATGGCGGAAACTCGAACTTTGATGGATTTGAGCGGCCCGTCAACGTTCAGACGTGCATTATCGTGTAAACAGCGTCATTTCTCTTACGTACAAAAGACTCATTATTGTTTATTACTGAATGTCTTTTTGATTGAATTAATGTTTACGTGTGCAAAATGAACAATACAATTCATTAATAATACGTAGAATACTAAAACACACGAGGAGACGAGACGGCATTGTTTTCGTTGTATACAAAACCAGTGACTGACTGGTTCTACATACCGTATATACTCGTGTGTAGTTCGAGTTTTTAAGACCAAATTTTTAGGCAAAAAATTGGGGGTCGACCTCTACATGCGTAATAGTTTTGTTAGGTTGAACCCGTGCATGATGGGAAGGGCGAGGAGCAACTTTTAGCTTCAGACATGAAAAATATTTACCATTTACTGCCAGTAAACAATGGAAATGTAAAATATGTACCAATTAGTAATGAAAAGTTGTGCAGTTCCTTCAGTAAGTGAAGCTCACAACTTACAATAGGCTAAATTACCTTACAACATGCTTTCGGTAGTCTATGTTGAAGTTCTTAGCACAGGCTAACTTATCATATCATCACGGTATCACAGTTCTCATTGGTCTACAAAAAATACCGGTAATAAAAACCTTTTCGATATTTCACACTTAATATAATACCCGGTAATCTACTTCAACCTCCTATTGTTTACAATGACGCATGACGCAACCCCAGCTGTTGCGTATGAGCTAGACGGTACACGTGTTTTTTGAATCGTTTTCAGTTAAAAAACTGTTACATCACATGTATATTTTACCTTATCTGTGCCTGAATGAATATATTCTCGGAAATAAGTAGTAGTTTGCTGAAACGTGATGTATTTTAATGTAAAATAGGATAAAATACATGACGAAAACAAAAGATTTTACCTAACCTTCCGATGTTCAAGAGAAGTTACTCGTTTTTTTAGTAGTTTTTGGTTAAAATACTGTTATATTACAATGGTATTCTATTCATACTGTGCTTGATATAATGCATTCATGGAAATGTAATATTTTTGCTGAAATGACGTACGTATTACAGTGGAAAGTGGGATAAAATCTTGACGAAAACAATGACTTTCGCTTTCTTTCGCTCAAAAGATGTTACCGTAATCACTTTTCGAATGGTTTTCAGTTAAAAAACTGTTGTATTACCATAATATTCTATCCTAATTGACTTGAATAAATACTACGATACCATATTTCTGAATATTTTCATTAAAATCCATCAAAATCATTTTCCTCGTCATCATCTGCAGAACCAAACAGCTTCTCCCAGTCCTCTCCTTGAACAGGGCTAGAGGGTACGTGTTTTTCGAATCGTTTTCAGTTAAAAAACTGTTACATCACACGTATATTTTACCTAAACTGCGCCTGAATGAATATATTCTCGGAAATAAATAGTAGTTTTGCTGAAACGTGATGCATTTCAATGTAAAATAGGATAAAATACATTACGAAAACAAAAGATTTTACCAAAGCTTCCGATGTTCTTGAGATGTTACTCGTTTTTATAATAGTTTTCGGTTAAAATACTGTTATAATACAATGATATTCTATTCATACTGTGCTTGATATAATACATTCACGGAAATGTAATATTTTTGCTGAAATTACGTACATATTACAGTGGAAAGTGGGATAAAATCGTGACGAAAACAATGCCTTTCCCTTTCTTTCGTTCAAAAGATGTTACCGTAATCGCTTTTCGAATGGTTTGGTTAAAAAAACTGTTGTATTACAATAATATTCCCTCCTAATTGACTTGAATAAATGCTTGAATGGAAATATACAATATTTTTGTTGAAACTACCCATGTTTCAGTGTAAAGTGTCGTAATAATAAATGGTAAACAATTTGCCTTCGGCACTCAGTGTTTCAGGCACGGCGAGCCTCAGTTCATAGGACGTAGTGTGTTTTTACTGAAGGTTTTCTTGTTCCATTACCCTCAAAAATGTGGGTCGACCTATAAACGAGGAATATCATAAATTAACGATTTCTTGGTCAAAAATCAGGGTCGACCTATAAACGAGGGAGGGTTATAGACGAGTATATATGGTATAAAACTGAAGAAAATAAGACCCTGGGTGTAGCTGTAGCAACATTAATGTAAAAAAATTAAAATGGTATTTTAAGTAATGTTACTTAAAGGAACAATAAAAGTAGCTAACCATTAATGGTAAAAAAAAAAGTGAGACTGAATGTATGTAAGTGCGCACATGTGAAAACATATCGTCATTACTCAACATAAGAATATGAAAGCAACACTTATTTACCGTTCATATATATTTTAATTCATGTTTCTGAATTTAAAACATAAATTCTACCCACCAAAGTTGAAAACATACAGACAGCCAGTGCTGTTGTGTGTGTTTTTACTCGGATGACAAAGTTGCCAAGCCATCAGGGTCAACTCTAGCCAAAGCTGTATAACATAAAACCTTTTTCTGTGTTGTTTTTAGTTTTTAATTAACTTTATCTGTGTTATTTTCGTTGGTTTATTGGGATGTTGCTTTATTAGATGTAGTAATTCGCCAAAAAAGTAGGGTAAATAAGGCAAAATTTAGCCAAACATCGAAAGTACCAGACTCAAATTAATTTTCTCCATGGGCAAACTAAAATCGTTCCGGACCACGGGAGTTTCCGGACCACAGAATGCCGGACTAGAGAGGTACAACCTGTATATAGCGCAGTGCAGTGTTGATTTAAATAAAATAATCTTTAATTACAGCTAGTGAACTTAATATTTTATTGGTGAAATTACTGTATTGCATCCAGCATGGGTCCAAAGAAATCTAGAAAGGCAATTTCAATTTAAGTGAAACAGGAAATTATTAAGAAACATAAAGAAGGCACTAGAACCAATGTACAGTACTGAGTAAAGAATATGGCATATCGGCATCAACTGTGTCTACAATTATTGCGCAGAAAGACAAATTTAAAGAAGTGAATGTGAGAGATAAATCTACCAGAGTGTTTAAGGGTAGATCATTAATTTCAGAAACAGAGAGGTTACTTCTTATTTCGATTAAAGATAAACAAATGAAAGGAGATTCCATTTCTACTGAATTCATTTGTGAAAGAGCCAGGGAAATATACGAACATTTGAAGGATGATCAACCTGGTTCTTCTGAAACTAAGTTTGAAGAGTTTAGGGCCAGCAAGGGCTGGTTAGATAAGTTTAAGAAAGTAAGTGCCATTTATAGTGTTGTTTGGCATGGTGAAGCTGTCAGTGCAGAAAAGGAAGGAGCAGAAAAATTTGTAGTTGAGTTCAAGGAACTGATGGATGAAGAGAATTATCTTCCACAGCAAATTTTCAATGTGGATGAAACCGGGCTGTTCTGGAAGAAAATGCCCAAAAGGACATTCATCACCAGAGATGAAGCTTCTTTACCGGGGCATAAACCCATGAAGGACCGTCTCACTCTATTGCTTGGTGCCAATGTTTCAGGGGATTTCCGACTGAAGCCTATGCTTGTCTACCACTCTGAGAACCCCAGGGTTTTCAAGCAAAAAAAGGTGGTAAGAAGACAACTTGGAGTTTATTGGGAGCAAACCGTAAGGCATGGGTAACGAGACAGCTCTTTAATGAATGGGCAGTTGAGGTGTTTTGCCCTTCTGTGAAGAGTTACCGAACCACCAATAAACTTCCTTTAAAGGCTCTTCTCCTTCTGGATAATGCCCCTGGTCAAGACCCAGAACTTGCCAGCACTTTGGAGGCTCGATTTCACTTTGTCAAAGTGTTGTTTTTGTCTCCCAACACTCCATCAATTATGCAGTCAATGGACCAAAATGTAATTAGCAACTTCAAGAAGCTGTATATGAAGAAAATGTTCAGAAGGTGTCATCAGGCAACTACCACTGATCCTGATCTATCACTGGCACAGTTCTGGAAGACGTAATACAACATCTTGGAGGATGTAAATTTGATCGTGTCAGCATGGCAAGAAGTCTCCATTCGATCCCTGAATTCTACATGGAAGGCACTGTGGCCAACAGCAGTCCATGATTTTGAGGGATTTGAAGAAGAAACGGAGTTGGACAAGGAAATTGTGTCCATTGGTCAGTCAATGGGACTCGAAGTGGAAGAGGATGATGTTGAAGAGCTTGTGATGTCTTCATGAGCAGGAACTTACTCCTGAAGATTTGAAACAACTGGATGAGATGCTAGAAACAGACAGTGGTGAGGAGGAAAAGGAAAGTGATGACCATATGTCTTCTTCAGACTTAAAAAATGTTGTTCACCACTGGGAGATGTTCAGGAAACTGGCTTCAAGGCACCCTGATGTGGAAACAACAGAACCGATTTTGTGCACTGTAGAGGACAAAGTGGTCTCCTTCAAGAACCAGCTAATGATCGGGAGGAAAAATGCCCCACAACGTAAAATTGATAATTTCTTCTCTAAAAGGCAGCGTGAGAAAGATGCTTCCCTTCAGTGTTCCTCTTCAAAAAGGAGAGAGGATTTTCCTGCTGGGGAATCTGTCAGTCCAGAGGTTCCTGACATTATTATGGAAGGTGACTTGCCTTCCAAGAAGCATTAAAATGCTTCTCCTCCACCCCCACTTCCTTCTCTTCTCCCTTCTCCTCCTCCACCCCCACTTCTAATTCCCATCAGCATCATCAACCAGGAACCTTCTACATACACACCTCAAAGTAAGTGTATTTTATTGCATTTTTTTTTTTTTTTACTCTTTATGTACTTTTCTGTGAGCTGGAGCCAATTACCCATTATCCTATTGAACAATGGATTCGGTTAACAAAATTTTTGGTTAACGAACGATCCTCTGGAACGAATTGTGTTCGTTAACCGAGGGACAACTGTATAATTCTTGTACATATTGGACACACAATATTTAGCACAAAGATGGTGATGCTGCTGATGGGTGATTTTTTTCAAATCATATTTCTCCATCAAAACTTTTTCAGACACCTTTCTCATGATCTTCCAGAACTGCTAGCTTGTCCTTCAAGCTAAACTCCTTTCTGGCCCTCTTTTGATTCAATTTTGAGGATGTCTTGCCTTTGGAATCCATAGTTATTAGTCCACAGTCACAAATAGTCCACAGGAATTAACAGATGCACACACAAGGGCTGTAGCAGTGCGAATGACTTGTAAACAAAGCAACTGGGGCTGGTGTTCGTGTGCGTCAGATTGCAATCTGGATTGCCATCCGGATTTTTCATCTGGATTTTTCTCAGTCAATCCAATCTTTTTCCGGATTAATAAACCCCCTCCTGAAATTGCTTTATCCACAAATTTGCTTAATATGGACTTGTTTCCCCCCAATTAGTCCGAATTAAGGGGGTTTATTATACAGTAAGATCTCGTATTTCACTCAAGTAATATAGACTGGAAAAATTGTGCCAAATTCAAATTCGTCAAATGCAAATACATAAACTAATGGGAAAAATAAAAATATTGACTGGCTACTCTACATCAACCTCTGATTTTCCCATTTATAACCTCAAAATGATACAAATTCTGCCTTTATTGACTTGATTGTTCATCCAGGCAGTCATGAAACTGACTCAAGAGAAGTGTGTGGCTGCTGCCTGTATACCCTGACGTCACAAGGGGGGGAGGGCGGGTGCGGCTGGCCAGTTACAGCTCACTACCTCAATACATATGTGCACTTCCCACACATACACACCCATGCTCTTCATTTTTCTTATTTTATTGAATATTGTATACTATAAAACTATAAAATACAGGACTTTACTGTATTGTATACAGTATATTTTGACATTATTTGACAATTTCCGAATTTTTGTGTTCGATTATTCGTTGACTTTTTTGTTCAGTTTTTGCACCTTATTTGCATCATTCCAAAGATTGTTCCTCATTTTTCCAACCAAAAACCATACTTATGCTGCAACAAAAGATATTAGAGCGTTCAGCTGCCTGGATCTCGTGCTCAGCTGGCTGGATATCACGAAACTCACGATATAGTCGGCCCTTAACATACGCGGGCTTAGCATACACGGATTTGCAAATACGCGGATTGCCCCGCCGGAGGAATATTCTGTACATTGAAGTAATTGAAGTACATTCAAATTGCGCGCCATTCAACTCGCGCCATTCAACTCACGCGCGGCACCGAACATGGGACACCGCCCGCTCCCGCAACCTCACACACACACACGCATAGATCTCCCTCACTCAAGTCAGTCTCGCTGTAACCACGCTTGTGTTGACATCAGCATTGTAGTTGCCAAAATATTACATTTCCGTTAATGTATTATATCAAGCACAGTATGAATAGAATATCACTAATATAAGAGTACTATTTTAACCGAAAACTACTAAAAAAACGAGTAACATATCTTGAACATCGGAAGGTTAGGTAAAGTCTTTTGTTTTCATGTAGTTTATCCTAATTTACATTGAAATGCATTACGTTTCAGCAAAACTACTATTTATTTCTGAGAATAAGGAAATGTAATATTTTGCTGAAATGACGTACGTATTACAGTGGAAAGTGACGAAAGCAATTACTCGCTTTCTTTCGTTCAAAAGATGTTACCGTAATCGCTTTTCGAATGGTTTTCAGTTAAAAAACTGTATTACAATAATATTCTATCCTAATTCACTTGTGATGCAACAGTTTTTTTAACTGAAAACCATTCGAAAAGCGATTATGGTAACATCTTTTGAACGAAAGAAAGCGAAAGTCATTGTTTTCGTCACGATTTTATCCCACTTTCCACTGTAATACGTACGTCATTTCAGCAAAAATATTACATTTCCGTGAATGTAGTATATCAAGCACAGTATGAATAGAATATCATTGTAATATAACAGTATTTTAACCGAAAACTATTAAAAAAACGAGTAACATCTCTTGAACATTGGAAGGTTAGGTAAAGTCTTTTGTTTTCGTCATGTATTTTATCCTATTTTACATTGAAATACATCACGTTTCAGCAAAACTACTATTTATTTCTGAGAATATATTCATTCAGGCACAGATTAGGTAAAATATACATGTGCTGTAACATTTTTTTAATTGAAAACGATTCGAAAAACACGTACCCTCTAGCCCTGTTCAAGGAGAAGACTGGGAGGAGCTGTTTGGTGCTTAAGACGATGACAAGGAAAATGATTTTGATGGATTTTAATGAAAATATTCAGAAAGACCCTGGCACTGTCAAGGAAAGTGGCTGCTGAAGGCTTCCAGGACATGGCAGAGGACGAGATTAGGGAGCTAATTGAAGAGCACGACACTGAGCTGACCGAGGAGGATCTACAGGAGTTAGTAGACTCAGGCAAGGAAGAGGAAGAGGAAGCAAAAGGGAAAGAGGATGAGGAAGAGCACCAAGAAATAACGTTGGAGAAGTTGGGGGAGATGACCAGGAATATTGAGGCACTGTAAAACCTGGCCTATAGTATGGACCCATCCATGGTGCGTGACCTGAAATTCATGCGAGGGATGGATGACGTTTTTGCTCCATACAAAAACATCATGGAAGAAATGAAAGAAAGAGACGACAACTCCCCATCACCATGTTCTTTGATCACCTAAGGAGAGATTTAACACCATCAATCACTGGCGGCAGTGAGGAAGCAGCTGAATCCACCGTCGCCCCCACTTCACCACCCATTATGGAATTCAGTGACGATGAGCCCGATGACCCCCGTCCTGTCGCCGAGGATAGGTACTGTACAGTAAAGTGAAATTTTTATCTCTTTTTTTTAATAGCTTTTCTTGCCATGTTTATTGTTTGTAAAAAAATGCACAGCACAGTACAGTTCAGTACTGTACATTGGAAGTGGAGGTGCAGTTATTCACAAAACATTTGTGTTTGTTGTCGGCAGTAGTGACAGTGAGGAGGTGGAGGAGGCGGAGGCGGAGGAGGGAGCGAGTTTGGAGGAGTGGTGACCTTGGACGCGGGAACAGGGAAAAGTGGAGATGTCAGCCAGTACATTTCGGGTGTATTAATTGTTTTTATAGCTATTTTTGCATTTTAATATTAAATACTGTACATTATGTTTCAACAAAACAACCATTTATTTCTGAGAACATGGAAATGTAGTATTTTTGCTGAAATGATGTACGTATTACAGTGGAAAGTGGGATAAAATTGTGACGAAAGCAATGACTCTCCTTCTTTCGTTCAAAAGATGTTGCCGTAATTGCTTTTTGAATGGTTTTCAGTTGTGGGATTATAAGGCTAATGATAGGATAGAATATTATTGTAATAAAGTACGAGTAAAACAGTTTTTTAACTGAAAACCATTCGAAAGGCAATTACAGTAAAATCTTTTGAACAACAAAAGAAAGTGAAAGTCATTGTTTTCGTCATGATTTAATCCCACTTTCCACTGTAATATGTACGTTATTCCAGCAAAAATATTATATTTCCATATTTATTTCTGAGAATACGTATATTCACTCAGTCACAGTTCAGGTAAAATATACTTGTGATGTAATATTTTAATGAAAATACGGTATAGTAGTTTTCTTTTGTTTCAAATTTAATTAACAAAGATTGATGTTTCAAATGTAATGAAAAAAAATTTATGTACAGTATCTATAAATAAACTTTAATAAATGAATACTTTGTTTTACATCGTCCTGTGCTACCATACCATGGATTTGGCTACTTTGGGCTTGCTATGATGACGCAAGAGATCTGCCCTGGCAACTGTACCGACACTTACAGCTGGTGGTGCATTGGTGCATCGTTTCCATTGTTTACTGGTAGTTACTGGTAAATATTTTTCATCCTAACGAAACTATTACCCTTTTAGAGGTCGACCCCCAAGTTTTTGCCAAATAATTTGGTCTTAAAAGCTCGAACTACACACAGGTATATACGGTACATAAGGACATGAGGGGCCAGGGGTTTTTTTTGGGGGGGGGGGGGGGCAGCACATATATGCGGATTTTTAACATCCACGGGTATCTCTGTTACGTAACCCCCGCGTATGTTAAGGGCCGACTGTATTTTACGCCAAATATAAGACTTGGTTACATTAGGTAGTGCTCGCGAAATTCAAAAACACGAAATAAGAGATCTTACTGTACGTGAAAAAAAACAAACAAACATATTTTGTGGAGAATAATGAGAGCATGTCATTTGACAGCTGAGTCAGCTGACGGGCAGTGATGCCATATCTTCACCACATTACATATAAGTTACATGATAAATTTTTAAAACTTAGTAATGTACAGTCGTGTCGCATATTACATGCATTTAACTTATGCACCTTCAAATTTACGCACTCGACTTAAGGAAAGAAAGACAGTGAGTGTAGGAGTGTACAGATGGGGGAGATAAAGGCATATAAGACACATAGCCATATAAGATGCAACCCCCAGTTCAGCAGGGACCAGCAGGGATGCTACCTCTGCTGTCTCCATAGTGCCCCCACCCCCAACCCCTCACTGGACCAGCTAACTTGTGTGCAAAGAAATGTATATTCCCTTTATGTGTTTGCCCTTATGACAATTATTTCCTTTACTTTTCTTTCACAATATGTATATAGGATGGTGTGTGTATGTAATTGAGTAAAAATAAATGAAGAAAGTTATTTACATCTACCCTAAAATACGAGTTGAAAAAACAACCATAACACCTCATAGCTTGGCCCAGTAGCCTGGTGGTTAGTGACAAGTCTAATTTGGCTACAATGCCGCCAGCGATGTTAACAGACGCAAATGTGAAAAGAAAGTTACTGTAACTGTAAATCTTCATTTACAGTATACAGTGGTCCCTCGGTTAACGAACACGATTCGTTTCAGAAGGTCGTTCGTTAACCGAAACCATTGTTTCAATGGGATATTGGGTAATTGGTTCCAGCTCACAGAAAAGTATATACAAAGTAAATCCAAAAATGCATAAAGTCAGAAACACTCCTGAAATTACCCTAAATCGCCCTTAAATCACTATATATATCGTACATATACACTAGAACTCTTAAATCACTACTGTAATGTGATACAGGTGATTAATTTTATCTCTTGTGCAAAATATACGACGTTTATATTCAAATTATTCCCTGTCTTGCAAGGATTTCAACAAAGCAAATTATATTATCCTAACTTTAGTCTGAGATATTATATAAAATAAACACCAAATTTTGTCTGGGAACGCAAAGAGGGAGGGAGCCAGCGAGCGTGGGAAGAGGGGGGGGGGGGAGAAGGGGGGGAAGAGGGGGGGAAGGGGGGAGCGGGAGGTGAGGTGACAGATAGTGTCTGGTGAAGTATAATTTGTGTATTTATTTGAGATTTTTGTTTTTAGCTCATAAAATTCATAGAAATTACCAAGCCAGAATATAATTTACATTGCTGGAATTCTTATGAGATAGTAATTAATTTGAATACAGTGGTCCCTCGGTTAACGAGCACCTTGGTTAACGATATTTTGGATAACGAGTTACCTTCCATAAGATTCTTAACTTCGGTTAACGAGCAATCCCTCGATTAACGAGTTTCTTACGAGCCGACCTCCACATGTTTTCGCTTGCATTTGGCGGTCCACCAGCTGTAGTATTAGTCCGCCAATACAGTAATCGGTTCTAGGGCTTAAATTCCTTACCCTTTTAGTAAATATCAAGAAGTTTATACTATTCAATAATTTTAAAAGTTTAATATTAAATTTTTTAGTCATTTTAACAATTATTGAACATAATTGAAGGTAGGGTCACTAGTTTGTGGCACGCCATCCAGCCTGCCAACACAGCATATAGGCATCAGTCTTTGTGTCTTTTCAGTGGAGGTAACATCTTGCTTGAGACTCTCTTCAACTAAACGCTTTTTTTCTGTGTTTACAAGCAAATTATTGGTCATTTTGAAATTTATTTTACATATTGACAATATATAATGCAGTGCAGTGTTGATTTAAAGAAAATAATCTTGAATTACACCAAGAGAACTAAAATTTTATGGGTGAAATGGCGCCATGGGGTGACTTCTCTTCCACCCCCAATGCCTTCTCTTCTCCCTTCTCCTCCACCCCCATTCTAATTCCCATCATCATCATCATCCAGGAGCCTTCTACATACACACCTCAAAGTAAGTGTACTTTTCTACCTTTTTCGTTGAATTTAGGCAATTTTCGGTGAGCTGGAACCAATTACCCAAAAACCCATTGAAACAATGGTTTCGGTTAACGAGCAACCTTCTAGAATGGATTGTGCTCATTAACCGAGGGACACTGTATAAACAAGCTAAAATTTGCATTAGACATACAAATTTTAGATCTAATTTAAGAATTTTATTAGGAAGAGCAAAAATTTTATCTTTTGTGCAAAATATATGATGTTTATTATATTCAAATTATTCCCTGTCTTGCAAGGATTTCAGCAATGCAAATTATATTACCCTAACTTTAGTCTGAGGTATTATTTATTTTTAAACCTGTAAACCTAGTCCTTTTCCCCAAACGTTTCTCATGAAGGTGGGAGGGAGGGAGGGAGGGAGGGGTGACATGTTTGACAGTTGGAGCCTGTGGTGTGAAGTATTTAATTGTTAATTTATGTTCTTTAGATTAAGTTTTTGTTTTTTGCTTATAAAATTTAATAGAAGTGACCGGGGTGAATTTAATTTGCATTGCTGGAATTCTTATAAGATAGTGATTAATTTGAATGTAAACATAGAAGAGATCACTGAATTGGCTGAGTACCTCCTCAGCTTATTAGCTGATGTTCAAAACAAATTGTGATTTTCGTAAGGATTTCGTTAATCAAAAAATTTTTTCGTTAACCGAATTGAAGATTCTTATGGAAGGTAATTCGTTAACCGAAATTTCGTTAACTGAGGCATTCGTTAACCGAGGGACCACTGTATCAGGTACTGTATTCGTAGACTTAAAAATAAATGTTGGAGATATCACATTAATAGATAGTAATGCTTGTAAGAGTTCAGAAATTGTTACTGCTTAGCTCTGAAGAGTTAGGTGCCTGCTGTACAGATGTTAATTGTCTCAGGTTATGATCATCAGCACAGTAGTTATAAATCCAGCTTTTATATTTGCAATAATTAGTTTTCAAATAATTAAAAATTTTAAACTTAAAATAATGTGTTTAAGTAAGCAACAACATAATTTTAATTCTGAATTTGGATTAGGTAAAATTTAGCCTACTGGAGACAGTAAATGGGAGATTCATTAGCCTACGGGAGACTGTAACTTCACATATAGCAGGGGTGGCCAAACCGCGGATCGCGAGCCGTTTTTTGATACTCAATGTGCGGCTCACGAAAATATATTGGCTCACCTCCTTTTTGCGTCACAATTAACATAAAAGGTATCGGTAAATAAGAAAAATGTTTGAGCTTTATATTTATAAACTAAGACTCCATTGAATTAAAATGTAAGTTAAATATTCAAAGTGAGTACAAACATTTAAGAATTTAAATCTTATTTTAATACTAGATCTGGGTCTGGGTCAGGTGTCGTTCATCAGTGCTGAAGGGAGGGTGGTGGGAGGTGGAGGGATTAAAGAAGTTTCAGGTCAGCAAATCTCAGATCAGTAAATTTAAGGTCAGCAGAGGAATTACGGAGGAATGTCAGAGGGAGGGGCCCGAAGCATGGGCTTTGCAGGTCAGGGCCCGGCCTTAAGTCATGATATGTACATTAACACAGTGTAACACACGACTCTGAAATGTGCAGATCTACCTGTAGTTGGTACACTCAAGATATAAATTGTGTTTACAGTTCACAAGAATAAGTGGTTTTTAAATACTGTAAAATATACAGTATTTGATAGCACTGTGTCTGTGAAAATTTTGTGAAGGAAAATGGCATCATCAAATTGTAAGAAGCGAAAGTATGAAGATGAAAACATAAATTTTAAGCCAGAGTGGGAGGAAGATTTTGCATTCACCAAAAAAGGAGGCAAACCTTTGTGACTTATCTGCAATGTGTCACTCACTCACTACATAGGCAGTAACTTGAAATGCCACTACGAAGCAAATCACTAAAACTTTTCGTGTGGTTATTCACCTAAATCAGAATTACGGAAAAACAAGATAACTGTGTTAAAATCATCATTAAATAGCCAGCGGACACTATTGACAACGTTCAGTAAGGAAGCTCATACAACGACTGAAGCTAGTTTTGTTACTTCATGGAATATTGCTCGTGCTAAATGCCCATACAGTGGTTCCTCGGTTAACGAGCACAATCCGTTCTAGAAGGTTGCTCGTTAACCGAAAAACTCGTTAACCGAAACCATTGTTTCAATGGGTTTTTGGGCAATTGGTTCCAGCTCACCGAAAATTGCCTAAATTTAACAAAAAAGGTAGAAAAGTACACTTACTTTGAGGTGTGTATGTAGAAGGCTCCTGGATGATGATGATGGGAATTAGAATGGGGGTGGAGGAGAAGGGAGAAGAGAAGGCATTGGGATGGAAGAGAGGTCACCCCATGATGCCATTTCACCCATAAAATTTTAGTTCTCTTGGTATAATTCAAGATTATTTTCTTTAAATCAACACTGCACTGCATTATATATTGTCAATATGTAATATAAATTTGCTTGCAAACACAGAAAAAAAGCATTTAGTTGAAGAGAGTCTCCAGTAAGATGTTACCTCCACTGAAAAGACAGAGAGACTGGCGCCTGTTTGGTGTGTTGACAGGCTGGATGGCGCGCATAAAACTAGTTTCCTTACCTTCAATTATGTTCAATAACTGTTAAAATGTCTAAAAAATTTAATATTAAACTTTTAAAATTATTGAATAGTATAAACTTCTTGATATTTACTAAAATAGTAAGGGCTAATACTACAGTTGGTGGACCGCCAAATGCATGCGAAAACATGTTGAGGTCGGCTCGTAAGAAACTCGTTAATCGAGGGATTGCTCGTTAATCGAAGTTAAGAATCTTATGGAAGGTAACTCATTAACCGAAATCTCGTTAACCGAGGCACTCGATAACTGAGGGACCACTGTATTCTGATGGAGAATTTGTGAAGAAGATAATAGCTGAAGTTGTTGCAGTGTTAGATCCAAATAACACAAAACTTCAGCGACTAATAGCACTAACTCCAGTTTCACGCCACACTACAGAGAGTGCTGATGTTGCAAGCAAGATGCAAAATGATTTGAAGAACTCTCTAGGATTTTGCTTAGCTATTGACGAGTCTATAGACATACAAGACAACCCACAACTGGCTGTACAGTACTCCCTCTTTATCGACGGGGGTTACGTTCTGTAGACGGCCGTCGATAAAGAAACCGTCGATACCGTGATGGTTACGTAATTTTTCTAACTATTATTAGCATATGTTGAATAAATGTACCTTTAAGCATTAATGCGTTTCCTTTACACATAACCTTAAATAATAGTGTATAAATAATAATATAATAAGTGGACAAAAATACTAGCAAACTTACGATTTCATTTATTGAAGTGAACATCGGTCCTTACAGTAAACAATACAGTGTACAGTATATACAAGTGTGATGATTGAGGCTTATTAAAAGCCTGACCAGTCAGATGAGTATGATGAGTCAAAGTCTGCATCTTCTTCGTCTTGTTGTTGTGAGGTGTCGGCAGCTTCTGCCTCCTGTTGCAGGATGCCGGCAGGTTCGGCGATGGCAGGCACTCGGCGACTGAAGAAGTTGGTGATGGTGGTCTGTGCTTCCTTGCTTCTCATTTCCCTCTGCAGTTCTATATATGGCAACATAACATTTTCAATAGCTCTCTTTGCTTTAAGGGACCTATCAAGGGAGGGATCAATGTCATAGAGACGAGCAGAGAGGGCCTTACTCATTCTTATTACTTCACCAAGATTATCTAAAGGCATGGTGATATAAGTTTATGTGATGAACCACCAGCAAAAGTTGAAAATCAAAGACTGTTGCCCACGCGGCTTGGCTGATGTCTGTGTTCAGGGAAGGCGGGCCGCGGGTAGACGCTAGTCACGCCACTAGTGCCGCCTAGTGGCGAAAGTACAAACAAGGCCCGCAGAGTTCAAATAAAGCCAAAATAAAAATCCGTCTAAATAATCCGTCGATAATAATCGAAACCGTCGATAAAAAATCCGTCGATAAAGAGGGAGTACTGTATTTGTTCGTTATGTTTCCTGTGATGTAAATGTGAAAGAAGAGATGTTAGACTTAGTGGCACTAAAAGAAACAACTCGTGGTGTTAACATTAAAAATGAGCTTGACAGAGCCTTAACAAATGCTGATGTTCCACTGGATAAACTTGTCAGTGTTGCAACGGATGGAGCAACTGCAATGGTGGGGTCATATGCAGAACTAATTGCACTCATGAAAAGTGATCCCAAATTTCCAGAGTTCCTCCCTGTTCATTCATCATGAACACCTAGCAGCCAGATAGTTCAGGTACGAAAATGTTATGAAAATTGAGGCGCTCCGCGTCAGAAGGGGGTGAAGTCCCAAATTAAAAAAGCTGAGAAAAACATGTTAAAGTTTTTCGAAGTTCAAACAACCATAACTTTTTTGTTTTTTAAGCTAGATGGTTAATTTTTATAGCGCAGCTCAATCCATCTCCTAGCAAACTGTGAAAACTGGAAGTTGGTAAGGTAAATAGTTATTATTTTATCGTGAGTTGAATGAGAATAACTACCCGTGATGTACAGTTGTTTGAGCTTCAAACCAGCAATAATCGCATTTTTATGCAAAATTTTCTTATTATTGTGGGCCAATACTGTAAAACAAGTTAATGATAACCAAAAACAACACTTGTCTTACACCCAACCCCCCCCACCAAAAAAAAAATAATAAAAAACTCATTTGCTTATCAGTATTTATCTTTCCGTCCCTATTATTAGCCAAAGATTTATAATACTGTTAAGTATAATAGTGTGTAATAATAAGGAAACACCAATACACACACCCCCCAATGTAATTAACATACGAATACAAAGGCGGAGAAAGTTTGCATAATCTTTGGTAAAAACAGTATTATAACAATACCCGTAGTACAGTAGTCCTTTGGTTAACGAACGGTTCGGTTAACGAATTACCTTCCATAAGAATCTTCAATTCGGTTAACGAACAAAAATTCGATTAACGAAATCCATACGAACATCACGTTTTGTTGTGAGCATCAGCTGATCAGCTGATGGGCTAGTCAGCCAATTCAGTAATCTGTTCTATATTTACATTCATTTCCAGTGGAGTAAATATAAATAAAGTTGTGCTCTTTAACCCCTAAGCCCTGAGTTAGGGTGCTGGTGGCAGTACCCCCCACGCGGGGTAAATCGAGAAAAATCAACTTTTCCAAAAATAATTTTTAACCTTTTAAAATGATAAAACAATAAAATATTAAGCAAGAAGAACTATCTATTGATCCTATAGAAACTTTCCTGACCGCACAGAGGGCGGGAAGAGGGGGGAGATAAGGGGACAGTGTTGGTTTGGCAGCTGACACTCGTGGACACGAAGCACTTAGCAGATATTTTTAGCTTGCCTTTGTGTCCAAGTGACCAATAATGTATGTATTTACCGATGTTAATACTTATTTTCTATAAATAATTCGTTTAGAATATTTTATTTGCATAATTTTTCATAAAAAGTGCTTGGCAACACTCACCAGTCGGTCGCCAGTCTGCCTGGCTGTCTTAGTGTTTGGTAGAGCAAGTAATACATAAAATAATAATAATTCCACAAATAAATACATTTATAACATAATCATAGCATTGTTTGCCAGTAATACTACACTACAATACAACTACACTACTTTTGGCAATATTACTTTGGTACAACATGATAAAATGGACAAACAATGAAAACGAAACAAACAAAAGTAGGTAATTACATTCAGGAAGCTTCCCTGTGGCTGAGTGAGAGGTGTGAGAGACAAATAGTCACACTGGAACCTGATAACCCACACTGGGCATTTAAACAGTGGCAGGAATAGGCAAGCGTTCTGGAACGTCACCCGGGGCTAAGGGTTAATATTTTTGCATTTTCTATATTAAAATTATTAGTCATTTTAACATTTGTCTAACATATTGATAATATATGCAGTACAGGGAGCTAGTTTTTTGTGTGCCCATCAGCGGCTTGACTCAGCCACAAGGCGTTAATATTTTTGCATTTTTCATTGAAATTATTGGTCATTCTGAAATTTAGTTAACATATTGATAATATATGGTGCAGTGCAGTGTTGATTTAAATAAAATAATCTTGAACTACACCTAGTGAACTTAAAATTTTATTGGTGAAATGACGGCATCAAGCATGGGTCCACTGAAAGGTGATTTCTCTTCCATCCCCACTTCCTTCTCTTCTCCCTTCTCCTCCACCCCCACTTCTAATTCCCATCATCATCATCAATGAGGAACCTTCTACATACACACCTCAAAGTAAGTGTACTTTACTCGATTTTTTTTTACTTTGTATGTACTTTTCTGTGAGCTGGAACCAATTACCCAATATTCCATTGAAATAATGGATTCGCTTAACAAACGACCTTCTGGAACGAATTGTGTTCGTTAACCGAGGGACCACTGTATTACAAACTTACTTTGTTTAGTTCCTTCGTTTTATTATCCCTGAACATCATAGCAACTTGAAGTCACGTAAATCCTGAGGAGTGAGTATAATTTTAATGGCCTCGTCATAATCAATCATGTACTGATCAAAGTCTTTCTCTGCCCTCTCTAAAATCGCCACACAGATTCTTCATCAACTAAATCACTGATTATTGATGCCGGCAACAGTTCAGTTTCATTATAAGATTGAGGTATGGGCTCCCTTTCACTAGCATTCGTTGGGTCAGGCTCACTTTCATCACTACCAAGGTCAATGCATGTCTCATCACTGTCCACTTCTACCTCCTCACAGTCTGTATGTTCTTGTTGTGATACATTAGTGTCACTGTTTGTGTTACTATTGGACTCACTTTCATCATTTTCATCTTCACTTCCATCGCCATTATTGCCGTCAGTGCATGTCACGTAACTCTGTACTGGATCACAGTCTGCAAAAAGGTCAATGCATGCCACATTGTCTTTCAACTCGTCATAGTCGGCAAAAAGATCTTCAGATGCTGTGTAGCACGCTCGCTAAAAAGTTATTCTGAGCATTCAAAGTGTTATTGTCATTATGGTAATCACTTCCATCATGCTGTGAGTCACTTTCATTGTCGACAGGTAAGTCATCATAGTCTCTAAAAAGATCTTCTGATGGTTCACAACGTGATGTATGTTTTTTCCGCAATCATGCACATCACCTGCACCATCGCCAGTAGGGCTTGTATCACCATAATCAACACTAAATTCACCACCAAAATCACTATCACCAAGCATTACTGGGGTATCCACATGAGCACTGGAGTCAAACACACGCTTAGGAATAATGGGCTCCTGAACCCACACCAGAGTCTTGCTCTAATATTGGACAGATATTGCACAGCACTTCTCACACCCATGGAACACGAATAACGTCAATGTTACTCCGGAAAGTTATCAAAAAATAGTACTAGAATGTACACTTAACCTCCTGATGCTAAAATATGCGGCAAAACTAAGGAGGAGGCAGCATCTGGGCGCACAGATTGGCCGAGGAGCTGTGACATAGCAAGGGGAAATCCATTGTGATTGTCTGCCTCGTGGGGTATGGTCTGAGGAAGACACGCTGTCATTGGCTCGCACTCCTCTTGCCCTGAACGGGATGTTGCCACTTTCTGGAACTGAGCGCACTGCCAGATACGTAACTCCAGGCCCGAGGCGAAATCACACCTTATTGTTTAAGGACTTTCAACCATATTTCTATTCTAGCTCAAGGGTTACATCCAATGCCAACATGTAGAGAAAAGGTGAAAATAGTGATATCCATCAAAAAGCGCATTTTGGCAGGGGTGTCGCTTCACCCTTTTCTGAGGCTGAGCGCCTCAATTGTCCTAAATATTTTCAATTTCATCCCCTCAAATGGGAAGACCCACCAACAGTTCAGAAACTTTATTGAAGAACTGGAGCTTGAAGACAAGCCCAACGATGTCTTTTTCTACTGCAGTGTGAGGTGGCTGTCAACCAGCAATATTTTCAGTAGGTTTTTAGATCTTTTGGACCCTATCACTACATTTCTTGAAGAAAAGAAAAGATCTTATCCTCAACTAGAAAATGATGAAGGGATGCAAGATCTGATGTTCCTTACCGATATAATGAAACATCTAAAAACTCTCAACCTGGCACTCCAGGGGAAGGATAAGATTGTTTCCGATCTTACTCGAACAATTTTCACCTTCAAGAATAATATACAGTTTTTCAAAGAGCAGGTCTGGCCACCCCTGACATAAAGAATGCAGGCCGATTTTCTTTTTAGCCATTTTTGAGAAAAAAAGTGCATTTTATTATGCAGTCAAATACTGTACGATAGTTTCAATCGCACCTCTCTCAGCTGAAATCAACTTCACAATCAAAGGCAAAGAGGATAAAGTAAACTTACAGTATAAGTGGTTGTGTGGTGCGCATTTAAACTGAAATAGGCCTAACCAGCCGAGCCACCAGATGTGCTTCTGACAAACTGCCCACTGCTTCCACACTTACCATCACCTCCAACACAAAATACACTTCCATCCTCTTCATATTTCTTATTTTATATTTTTATATTATACAGGTATTTTCTTTATTTCTAAGTCACATTAGAGTATGTATTGAAATGATTTTTCCACAACCTTTATAGTTTCATTATATGTAACAATGGCAACATGCATTACCATCTTTCCAGGCCAAAACTGACTCCTGGTGCAGTTCTCAAAAAAATGGACTTCATTGACAATTATTATACAGGTTGTACCTCTCTAGTCCGGCATTCTGTGGTCCGGAACGATTTTAGTTTGCCCAATAGGTAGATAGGCAGCTAATCCCCGTAAAAAAAAAAAATAATAATAAACAAAAAAAATAAATAAAATAAAAAAATAAAAAAACGCGGGAAATTAAGGTTTGTTTACATCCGGCAGTTCGGCTATCTCTCTCTGTTTGTCTATACAGTACAGAGTACAACATTTAACCCTTCAATATATATGAACAGTATATAAGTGTTGCTTTCATATTCTTATGTAGAGTAATGACGATATGTTTTCACCTGTGCTCACTTACATACTCGCAGTATCACTTTTTTCTTTAACTTTAACATTAATGGTTAGCTACTTATATTGTTCCATTTATTTACATAAAATAACACTACTTCAAACAACCATATTAATTTTTACATTAATTTTACTACAGCTACAACCAAGGTCTTATTTTCTTGTTTTATATGTAGAACCAATCAGTCACTGGTTTTGTAAATATTAACGAAAACAATGCCGGCAGCCGTCTCGTCTCCTCGTGTGTTTTAATATTCCACGAATTATTAATGAATTGTATTGTTCATTTTGCACACACAAACATTAATTCAATAAAAAAAATTAGAAACATTAATTAAAACATATATGAACAGTAAATAAGTGTTGCTTTCATATTCTTTATGTAGAGTAATGACGATATGTTTTTCACATGTGCACACTTACATACGCGCACTCACTTTTTTCTGTAACATTAATGGTTTGCTACTTTTATTGTTCTATTTATTAACATTAAATAACGTTACTTAAAACAACCATATTAATTTTTTACATTAATTTAACTACAGCTACAACCAGGGTCTTATTTTCTTGTTTTATATATAGAACCACTCAGTCACTGGTTTTGTAATCAACGAAAACAATGCTGTCTCATTTCCTCGTGTGTTTTAATATTCTACGTATTATTAATGAATTGTATTGCTCATTTTGCACACATAAACATTAATTCATTAAAAAAGACATTCAGTAATAAACAATAATGAATCTTTTGTACATAAGAGAAATGACGCTGTTTACACAATTGTGCACGTCGTCCGAACGTTGGCAGGCCGTTCAAACCCGTCAAAATTCGAGTTTCCGCCGTCAAAATTTTAAATTATGTAGTGTTTTTTTTTGTGTGTCCAAATAGAAAATGTTGAATTAAAAACTCGCGAAATTTGAGAAGCTACTGTATGACATTTAACCGTTCAATATGTCTTCAAAGAGACCACGAAGCAGTGAAAGTGGTGCTAATGTAAGCGCAAGTCACTATCTGTCCAGGAAAAGGGTGAATTTCCATGGTCTGGAAATTTCCATGGTCAGGCACCGATCAGGTCCCGAGGTTGCCGGACTAGAGAGGTACAACCTGTATTTTATATGAATGATGTGGCTTAGAAATAAAGAAAATATAAAACAATAAAATAAGAAAATTGAAGAGAATGGGTATGTATGTGTGAGAAGTGAACGTATGTAGGTGGAGGGCTATAACTACGTCTCCGACTCACCAGCCCAGCAGCCGTGTTCATTGTTGTTTATAGTGAAACTATAAAAGTTGTCAAAAAATTAAAATAAATAAATAATTATAGTACAGTACTCTAATGTGGCTTGAAAATAAGGAATATATAATATAAAAGATTAAAACAAAGAGCATGGATGTGTATGTAAGAAAAGTGAACATGTATGGAGGCAGTTCTAGCCAAGGCCTTGGCTATAAACTACAGTACTATAAATTTTCTTGGAATTTCCAGAAAATGAGCCTCATTTTCAACTCTCAAACCCAGAAAAACTCCCCCATCCCCAGAATTGTTTTGAATTTCCCAGGTATCAGGAAAATTTTCTCGCAATTTTCCAGAAAATGTGCCCCTCGGATAATTGCTCCCAAAGCCAAATTACGGCCTTGGAAACGATTTTCCAAGAAAATTTCAATTCCGGCTATCAAGGAGTTCTGGGTTTCAGGGATTCCGGCTAATGGAGATATTACTGAAGTGAATAATATCATAAAATAAGGAAAAACTAAGTGTGAGTGACTAAAAATGAGGTTTGATTGATTGATTGGGCAAAATATCTGGCGTTGCAACCTGTGGCCATTTGACGCCGAAAATGACTCATAATTTAAAACTATGATATAAATAAAATAAAATCCTATTGTTTAAATATCAAAATTCAAATGATATAAAATCCTGGGTTTATTTAAAAATCATTAGCGATTAAGTACCTCTATTGCAATTAAAAATCTAAAAAGTCCACCATCAGGTACTGAACTTCTCTCGCTGAGCACCTTTCAGATGGAGAAGGAGCCTCCTCCCAGCACTTGACCAGAAAACAAGTCCTCAAGTCCCCATGACTGGGACACTCTACAGAAAGTGTCACACAGTCAGTGGCACCAGACAGTCATCACAATAGCATTGTGGTCCTCTTGCCATAAGGAAACTGTGAGTGGGGTGAGTGAGTCCAACATGTTGATGGGTAAGGGCAGTCTCATAGCTGCAGGGCATCCAAGGATATTCCCACAGATAGAGCCTTGTTGTAATTACTCACAACTTGTTGGGAACGGATAGATTGTCCCAGTGTAGTCGCCAGGAGGCCTGGATGGCTGGCTGACCTGACTGCAGGGAAGAAATCTCTGTGAGAGAAGGAGCATAAAGGAGCATGACGAGAGGCAGCAGACTTGTTCACCTCTTCAGCCCTCTCATTATCTTGTACAGATGCATGGGCAAGAACCCAACAGAAATCCATATTATGGCCCTGCCGACAAAGAACCACTAGCCAGTTAAAAATAACTAAAATGAGAGGGTGGATGGAATTGAAAGATTCCAGGGAAGACATATGCTTGCCACACCTCTGATTCCAATTTTAACAGTGTATCTGTTGTGGAATACATTTTTTGGAACTCACATTGAGATGATGATATGTGGTTACTACATTCCAAATAATGTATTCGTCTCACACTGACCATTCATTCTAAAACTTTACAGATGCATGAGGTTAGGAAAATTGATCAAAAGTTCAGCAAAAGAGAATGATCCTTCCTGAGCTTAGAGAATGTGAGAACCACAGCAGATTTCCATGTAGGAGGCAGCCTTTGTCTATGACAGAGTGGGTTCTTGTCTGCACACAGATATGGGTTGGGGCACCGGTGTTCGTGATATGGAGTTCCAGATCCTGTACCACAGACTCAAACATGGCTCCTCATTGAATGGTCACATTGTCTCCCTACAATCTACTCCTTCCATTCAGATTCCCCAAATTAAGAATGGAGGCAGAAGCTCCCCAATTAGGTTAATTAAAACTGTCCTAGACACTGGTGTACCAGGAGGGTGGTAGAGTGTAAAAAGGAGGCGGGAAGTGGGCAAGTGTGAGGCACCACAGGGCCAACACCAGACAATGACATTTAAATGTAAGTAAATATATATATTTTCATATTCTAAGAGGTAATTGGGGCCATCTATAAAAAATAAAAAAATAATTGTGGACATGGACCACCGAGGGGTTAAGGGGTGTATCCATTTTGTGGTTCCGACATAATACTATACAGTAATACAGGGGGCCTCCCAAATTCACGGGGGTTAGGTTCTCAAAATGGCTACGAATCGCCAAATCCACGAATAACATTTGCTGATCGGTGGGGGGGAGGGGGGGATACATTTTTACTTGTGTACAAAGAAATGTATATTCCCTTTATGTGTTTGCCTTTAGGACAATTATTTCTTTTACCTGTATTGTATATAAGTGTGCACAAAACACATACAAATAAATAATAATGGGAAAATACTCTCACAAATAATCAGAAACAAATTTATTAAAAATGTGGCAGTGACTTCGAACATTACTCGTTGGCCAATGCTTGACACACAGGTGAGGCGTCAGTTGTGTCTCAGCAGAATATAAATTACATTGCTGGAATCCTTGCAAGACAGCAAATAATTTGAAGATCGGCATCATATATTTTGCAAAAGAGATAAAAATTTGAGTCCTTTAAGTACATTTAAGTACAAGTTTCTCAACTCATATTCTAAGGTAGATATACATAACTTTCTTCATTTATTTTTACTCATTTACATGTACGTACACACCATCCTAAATATATACAGTCAACCCTACCTTTACGCAGTTAATACAACCCACAGGGTACCGCGGAAAGTGAGAAACGCGTAAAGTGAACAACATAACATATGGGATTAATTGAAATAGAGACCGGGCCGACCCCCAAACTCCACTTTTTGACGACACACAACTATGTTGTAGTAAAAATAACTTCTTAATTTTATGATGGTATGCACACACAATTAATAATTAAGAGAAATATCAATAATATTAGGTTTTTTAACACTTACATTAGTAGAAAAGATGGCTGGGCACACGGTGATGGGGGGTTGGTTCCGAGGCAGAGGGCAGATTATTGGCCCTCACCTGCATCACTTGTATCAATTGTATCACTATCCACCACAGAGGCTTGCAGGACCTCTTTGTCAAACCCCTCAAAGTCCATATAAGTCCATATCCTCACTATAATTATCACTATCACTGACTTGGGCCGGCTGTGGTGGGTGGCGGGTGAAGAACTCGGTAATGTTTTGATGACTGGGCGACCTTGTGCGCACCCTGCTAGCGCCGCTTACACAACATGGCGGATGGCGGGAGAGGGCAGGAGAGATGGCGGGAGGTTTGGATCCAAAAATGGCGCGGCTCGCCAGCCGCTCTCCGCGTAAAGGGGTACACGCACCGCGGAATGTGAGCATCCCGGGTTCCGGCAAGGTACCGCGTAAACGTGGAAACGCGGAATGTGGGACCGCATAAAGTGATGATTGACTGTATTGTGAAAAAGTAAATGAAATAATTGTCCTAAGGGCAAACCTGTACTGTACTCAAATGTACTAAATAAGTAAAAAAATTAAGTCTGGTGCAAATTATATCATGTTTATATTCAAATAAATCACTAACTTACAAGGATTTCAGTAATGTAAGTTATATTCGCCCAAGTTAATTCATTGACATTTTATAAGCTAAAAACTTAAACTCCCACTGTATGACTGATAACAACATCTGGGTCAGTAATCTCCCTGCCGGCTGGTCAAGACCTCACCTCACCCCCCTCCTCCTCCCCTGCCCTCAACCACCGACTCGCCCATACTCTCGTCTCCACCTTACTGTCTCTAGAACGAATGGCTCCCTGTCCAAGCGGCGAAAATGCCGGCAATTTTAAAACGATTCAGACATTCTTTGGTACATCCAGGGTGTCATCCGCAAATATTAGGGGACCGCGAAATAAAACTCTGCAAACTGGGGGACCCGTATCTCCGTCAGCCGGAATCCCTCAAGCCCAGAACTCTCTGATAGCTGGAATTGAAATTTTCCAAGGGGCACATTTTCTGGAATATTCAGAGAAAATTTCCACGATACACGAAAAATTCTGTGGGTGGGGGAGCTTTTTCCGGGTTAGAGAGATGAAAATGAGGTGCATTTTCCAGAAATTCTGAGAAAAACTTTCTGGTACCCGGAAAATTCTGGGGATGGGGGATATTTTTTCCAGGTTTGAGAGATGATGTAATCAGCAATTTCTTGAACTTCCGAGAACATTTTTCCATTAACCTAGAAAATTTGTCTCGTTACCTGGAAATCTCTCATTCCCGTTAGTTCTCTGCATCAATTGTTAAGGCTAACGGAGATATCACTGTACATAGAACAATATAGTTTGATTGGATGTCTATAATACATATGGCCAGCTATACCAAAGTTTCCATCCCCTGTCCTTGCTAGTGTCATCTGCTACCACATCATGTTATTAAAGTACATTTAACCCTTAAAGCCTGGGTGACATTCCTCTAAAACTATAATTTCTGTGGCATAGATTGAATGCCCAGGCAGGACGAAGGACTTTGTATTGGATATTTATATACTTGGCAGCTCAACACACAAGTAATCCTTGTCTCAAGTCTAGTGGTCCAGTTTCCCACCAGCTATCATGATGGATGGACATACTTCGACACCCTCAACAGTAGTGCTATTCATCAAAAGTTGCTTGATTTGAGTGACACTGATATAATATTTGGTGATGAAGGCAGTGCTGGGGAAGAAACAGACCCAGATGATGTCGAGTTTGTTGAGGCGACCAGGGGTGAGCACACACTTATCAGTGCTCTGGTCCCCAGCTGCCACTCCCACTCAAGTACAGAGACCCTACATCAAGACCTACAGGCCGATTATTGACTCTGCAGTGCGCCTCTTCGGGCAGTGGATAGTTCACCATCCCTGGACTGAAGTACTTAGCGTGGATGACGTGGAAACCAAATGGATAAATTACACCAACACCACCACGGAAGCTCACCACCACTTCCTCCCCGAGAAGTCCGTCAGATCTCACCCAGCTGACTTGCCCTGGATCACACCTTGGATCAAAAGACTTATGCAACAGAGAAACAGAGCCTTTCATCTCAATGACCACATCCGCTACAGGTCCATTCGCAACCGAGTCATCCGCGAAATACGCACTGCAAAGAAGTCCCACTACCCAACCAAATTACAACACCTGAAGCAGACCAACATCAGTCAATGGTATGGTAAGCTTAAAGAACTCTGTGGACTAAACAATAAGACACACCCCCTCCCCTTCCTTAGCCATCTCACTAATGTTGACGCAGCTGAGCAATCAAATAACCATTTCGCTATATGCCAGACGCTCCCCCGGCTTGACACAGCCACTCTCCCTGCTTACCTACCAGCCCCCCTTCCCACTGACTTAGTAGAAGAATTTGAAGTAGCAAAACACCTGGACAAACTAAAATTAAAACGCTCTACCACCCCCATTGACTTACCAATGAAACTCTTCAAGGAGTTCTCCCCGGAGCTTGCTAAACCCCTATGTTCCATCATCAATGCTTCTCTCAGTCAAGCCAGATGCCCAGCTGACTGGAAGACCTCTTATGTATCACCAGTGCCCAAGTCAACCAGCCCACAATCCTTAAATCAGCTATGACCTATTGCAATCACCCCAATACCCAGCCAAATCTGTGAAAGTTTTGTGTTCGACTGGGCTTATGCTGATATTGCAGGACTCGTAGACCCTCAGCAATTTGGCAATATGAAAACTTCCTCCACCACTCACTGTCTTGTCAGCTTTCTCGATTACATATACTGCCATCTCGAGAAACGAAAAACGTCTGTAGCTGTCGCCTTCATTGATTTCACTAAAGCATTCGACCTAGTAGACCACAATATAATCATCAACAAAGCTATTGACCTCGGGCTTCAGAGAAGTCTTATACCATGGCTTACAGACTTCCTCAGTGACCGATGCCAAGCTGTACGCTTCCGAGGGGCTGTCTCCACCTTTCAGTCACTCACCTGTGGCGTCCCCCAAGGCACCAAGATGGGACCACTCTGCTTCCTTATGCTCATCAATGATGCCCTAAGAGAAACCCCTGCTCGCTGGAAATATGTCGACGACTCCACCATTGGGATCAGCGTCAACAATTCTGCTCCCGACTATACCGCCCTTCAGGTTTTATTGAACAGTCTCCAAAACTGGGCCACCAACAACCATGTCACCATCAACCATACCAAGACCATGGTTATGCACATCAACCTCTCCTCCGACATTGTCCCACCTCCTACCATTACTTTAGGTCCGAACACACTCCAGGTTGTAGATTCTACGAAGCTCCTCGGCGTCACCATAGACAACAAACTAAATTGGAAACCACACGTCAGTGAAGTTGTCAAATCCTCCAGTTTCCGTCTCCACCTCCTCCGCCGACTCAAGTCCCTCGGAGTTCCTGCACCCGAGCTCCTCAGTGTTTACTCAACATTCACACTTCCCAAGCTCACCTATGCCTCCCCTACCTGGTCTTCCTCCCTAAATGCCACACAACGCAAACACCTAGAAAAAGTGCAAAAGAGGGCATGCAAGATTATTCTCTCCCCTTCCTACTCCTCGTATCAAGAAGCGCTCAACACACTGACCCTTTCGACTCTCACTGACCATCACCACGACCTCATCTGCAAATTTGGTAAGAAGCTTCTACACCATCCTCGACACCGGCTCCTACTACCACCTGAGATCCCTAGCCCGAGAAATGTTGTTCGACACCACAACCACATCCAGCCCATACGTGCACAAACTGATCGCTATAAGAACAGCCCAGTCCCAACCATTGTAAAAATTATCAATAACTTGTAATAAGCCAGTGTGTTCACTCCCAGTAAATACTACTTCTTGCACTGTCACTATGTTGAATTGCCCTGTATTTTGAGCTTTTCCCCTTCTA
>CAUDMG010001386.1:362500-410000 GCA_958450375.1 Homarus gammarus | reverse complement strand
AGTACATACCGGTAACCTTTTTCACTCAAATCCTAATGAAACACCACAATTAGAATACGGTGGTTGCTGTTGAACCACCTGTTGTATAAATAGTCGGAACACAGCCACACCACCGAGACGAGGGAACACTCCCAATACCGAGCGTCTCGTGTGAAGCAAGCGTATAAATGAAAGAAAATACTTGCAGTGTGTTTAATATGTTACAGTATATTATAAATAAATAAATAAATAAACAAATAAATCGGTGAATCCATTTCAAGTAAATGGAAAAATTTTACTCGATACCGACATTAGTTCCAGTTATCGGTAAATAGCAGACGCTTCAGTGACGTCACTAGTGTTTACACTACACCAGCGGGTATAATTTGATGACATTACTTGAAGTGAATTGGCCTTATTTTAAAAAATCAAGGATGGTTGGTAAAGGACTACTGAGTCAGTGGGTAAGTGTCACATTTGGGGTACTGGTCTTATACAGCAAATAGAGCTCTAAAGCTACTTTTTAAATGGAAATTTGGGGGGGGCGTCTTATGCACCCCGCCGCCTTATAGGCCGTGATATACGGTATACACAGCATGGATATGCAAATTTCCACTTTGCAGTCCTCAGTGCATGGATCCAGTCTATAGTAATGGAATGTTATAATTTAATGTATATTACACGCTAGTGACATCTGACAGCCCAAATAAGTACAAATGGGCTAATGGCACCTGTTCCAACTATCCCTGGTGCTCCGATGGGTTGCTTGGAGGGAGGGGCTGGCCTTCCTGCCTTACCCAATATTTCTCTCTCCCTCATTCACTTTGTCCTTGAAACTGACACTTTATCATACCACACTACATATTCATTAAATATCCAACTTACAAATAAAATCGTATTGTTTAGTGACATGAGGTAGCGTGAAAAAGGGACTAATGACAACTGTCCCAGGCACCTGGGTAGGTGGGGGGTGGGGTGGAGGTGTGAGGAACAGAGCTGAGTGTAGGTCTGCCACAGCAGCCACATCACAGCCTGACATTCTCTTCTCACCTTGCCTACAAGTGAATTGTGCCTGACCTCTCTGCTTTATCTCATATGTATTCCTCCCTTGTTCACTGTCTCTTTGACATAGACACAGTAACAGGCCACACTACATAACTTAGAGGTCCCAATAACTTTTATTCAAGTTTCTTTGCATTGAAACATATTTCTTTCATATCTAACTTAAAAAGAACATTGCATAGTACTGCTCATGTAACATAAGGTAGAGTGTGGTGACACATGTTGGGGCTGAGGTGTTGCTACTATCATGTTATTTTTTATCAAGTGTTTACATAATTAATTTAGGTTATATTTTCTTGAGAAGTCATGTAAATCAATACAAATAAATTTATGTAAGCAGGTAGAAAACAACAACAACATAAAATCCAGTCTACCAAACTAAAACAAAAATGTAGTGTTGTTTACGTTCAGTGTGAGTGGCCGGACAGATGAGACCCACTGTTGCTGTCATGTTGTCCTTGTTATTCCATTTAAAAACATTTGTCATGGCAAAATAAATTAGTAAAACCTTATAATTTTTTATTTATTACACATTTTTCCATAAGTTTGTGAGTAATGAGAGGAAAGAAATGAAATATTTATGAATGCAAAAAAGATAAAAACATTTTACTTTCCAATTTGGCACACTTGCCTGAGAGGTCTTGGGGAATTCCCTGAGACTCGCACACACATATTGATGTGTATCATGAAGTTTAAATACCCAGGGTGCATAATTATGCAATTTTTTGTTCTTTTGACAACAAATTACACTATTTAACCGAGAAATAAAAATGGACCTGACAGGACAACATGTAACAGAACTGTTGAATGTTTAATGGGTTAAGGAAGATGTGCTCAAAGATTATGAGAGAGATGAATGAATAACTGATATTAAGCATGCTCTTGGAGTTAGTGAATTTACTTTATGGATTATTTGTAATAGTGCAGAGAAAATCAAAGAGGGTGCCAAAAGACCACATATTCCTAAAATATGATTGTGGAGAAAATAAAATGAATGTGGAGCACATGGATCAGGCACCAAACTCACAAAAATGTTCTGGACCAGTGACTCGAAACTTAGTCAAACTTCATCACAAGCCTTGAGAACTTAATTTATGGACTAAAAAATTTTGGGTCCCAAAACCTCCTGAAATGGGAGAGAAAACCCATCCAACTAAAGCTAATGCACTCCAGTGTCTGATCCCTCTTCCAGCCATTTCTTAGGTGAGGAGGGATCAAGGCTGGTCTCCGCTAAATCCTCTACCTAGACCTATTTATAACATAATGAGGCATGAGAAGGTAAACCAATTCAAAGATACAAAACAGGAGGCACCTCTCATCATAGCCTTCCCATCATAGAAAATAGGCCACCCTTCAAGGGCAGATGAACCAAACTGCCAATAAACATCAAGTCCATAAAGCAGACTAGAGACAAGTGATGGATCTTTTTCATACTATAGGGTATACCGTATATCACGGCCTATAAGGCGGCGGGGTGCATAAGACGCCCCCCCCAAATTTCCATTTAAAAAGTAGCTTTTGAGCTCTATTTGCTGTATAAGACCAGTACCCCAAATGTGACACTTACCCACTGACTCAGTAGTCCTTTACCAACCATCCTTGGTTTTTTAAAATAAGGCCAATTCACTTCAAGTAATGTCATCAAATTATACCCGCTGGTGTAGTGTAAACACTAGTGACGTCACTGAAGCGTCTGCTATTTACCGGTAACTGGAACTAATGTCGGTATCGAGGAAAATTTTTCCATTTACTTGAAATGGATTTACCGATTTATTTGTTTATTTATTTATAATATACTGTAACATATTAAACACACTGCAAGTATTTTCTTTCATTTCTACGCTTGCTTCACACGAGACGATCGGTGGTGGGAGTGTTCCCTCGTCTCGGTGGTGTGGCTGTGTTCCGACTATTTATACAACAGGTGGTTCAACAGCAACCACCGTATTCTAATTGTGGTGTTTCATTAGGATTTGAGTGAAAAAGGTTACCGGTATGTACTTACTACATACATTTATTACACAAATATATATATATATATATATATATATATATATATATATATATATATATATATATATATATATATATATATATATATATATATATATAATATATATATATATACATACAAAAAA
Organism: Homarus gammarus; assembly: GCA_958450375.1. Lineage (NCBI taxonomy): Eukaryota > Metazoa > Arthropoda > Malacostraca > Decapoda > Nephropidae > Homarus > Homarus gammarus. Next base: position 406,821 of record CAUDMG010001386.1, on the reverse strand, counting down.
TGAATGTTCAATGAATTATTTATGGTGCATGAGGGTACTGGCCACTTCAGACGGGCTATAAATAGCCTTGTTATCTCCCCTCCATCTCACCCCGAGCCAGAAGGAAGCGTCTTGGTAAATAACATGTTTGCTTATTTTCCATTTACTTGAAATAAATTTACCGAATTATTTGTTTATTTATTTATTTGTAATATACTGTAATATATTAAACACACTGTAATTATTTTCTTTAATTTTTGTATTTATTTATAGTTAGTTACTTAAAATAAGGCCAATTCACTTCAAGTAATGGCATCAAATGTTACCAGCTGGTGTAGTGTAAACACTAGTGACGTCACTTAAGCGTCTGTAATTAACCGTCGATAGTTTCAAGAATTAATGCACTCATTTACTGAATATTCTTTGTAAAAAAATAAAATTTAAATCAATTATTTATAGGAGATAAATATTATTATCAGTAAATATACCGATACCCGGTATGCATTACTGACCACCTCCACGGCTAAAAATAGCCCAATCTCGCGGTCACTTTCCCTTTTTTCTTGTCTCCTCACTGGCAAATGGGGGGGGGGGGGGCGTGTGATGATAGCTGTGTTTATTACAGGGGTATAAATCCCTTTTACGGTATGTTAGACAGGTTTATAATACATTTTTATTATTTTAATATACCGGTAATCTTAATTTGAATCCAGCTTGCCAAACGTAAGTTTCAGTATAAAATAATTAGTGGTAAGACCTTGTGAGTGGCTTACGATGTTTTCATCACCACTCTTGACACACTAAACCACAATATTTAAGAGGTAAGAATTTTAAACTTGGGGGTTTAGACGACCCCCTAACTTTGGGCAGATTTTTTTAATGTTCAAATTTCGTCTTATAGGCCGTGATATACGGTAATAAAAAAAATAAAAAATTAGTGGATATAGAAATGCCAAACATAAAGAGAGGAAACCTTTACAGGCATGTTACCTTTAAGGTAACATGGGAATCTGCAAATGTATATCAAGAAACTGGTTCTATTTTCCTCACCAATTGGAAAGCATCTCTGAAGTTCATGACAGCCCCTGTCATTTTTTCTGTTGATGTAATCCTCATGATACCTACTGTTAAAGTGAAACCATGCCCAGATGACCAATCACCACACTCTCCTCATTACAAAATTACATATACATTCACCAGCACCCGCCAAAGCCACATTCACCAGCACCCGCCAAAGGTTATTTTTTAAGAAAAATAACCTAAACGGACCACAGACCAATCTCAAAACACCACACTGTAACCTGCCAAGCATTCAGAAGGCTAAGGTCTCACAAGACAGCTTATATATGGTCGCTTTGGTGTTGATATTACAGTACACTGTACCCTCGTTAACTCGGATCATTATTTTCAGATTTCAGCTTAATTCGTATGTTGTTGTTATTGTTGTTGCTTCGTTTTCTCAAAAAAATTAATTAAATGATACGTGATGTGTAGCAGGAGAGAGGGAGGGAGGGAGGACAACTCACCACCTCCCACTTGGCAGCCCATGACCCCTTTATAACTGCATGCAATTCACCCATAATTCCCATATTATTTAGGTTCATTTGGTGCCAGGTTAATAAAATATTATTGATAAATAATTAATTTCTCCAAAATATTCCCCACACAATCCCAGATGAGCTATTGTGCCGTAGTATATATTAAGTCTCTTGTTTACAGAGTGGTAACAGCTGATCGGCCCCACTGAGCCGCTCTTCCTAATAACACTGTCAGCACTCACCATCTCTCCAGCACCGTTGTCATCAATGCTCAAGAAGGTTGAAGTTTGCCACAGGATCTGTCTTGAGCACTTTGTAAATAATATTGTACAAGGTAGTGTATTAATCATAACTTAATACAGGAGGGCCCTCCAAATTCGCGGATTTTTATTTCGCAGTCCTCTATTATTCCCGGATGACACTCTGGATATACCCAAGAATGTCTGTGGGTAGTTTTAAAGTTACCAGGATTTTTGCGGCTGGGACAGGGACCCATTCGTTCTAGAGACAGCAATTTTCTTTACCTGTATTGTAAATATGTGTGTGTGGGTGTCTACACACACACACACACATTCAGGCATCCCCGCGTTACGGAAGGGTTGCGTCCCTGGAAATTGACGTATCGTGAAATTCCGTAATGCGAAACCTATTTTCCGATTGACTTCCATTATAAAACTGGAGATGCGTTCCTAAGGAATTTTTTTCAGCCCCAAAAAAGTAATTCAAGCACATTTATGAATGAAAATAAACATTTAAAAACACATACAATAGAGTACATTAAATAATTTATGATATACCTTCTTAAAACATCAAGTTTAATATCCAATGTAATGCCTTTGCGGCTCCTTTTTGCACTAGTGCAGTCACTTCCACTTGATGGCCTCTTTCCAGTCATCTCGAATAAGGGTAATGCACTGTACAGTACTGTACTTACTGTATGTTTGTAAAAGTTAAATCCAACTGCTGGGGCGAGAAACATGCGTGCACACTGGATGTAAACAATGGACTGACTCCGCGTGGCGATGCCACGCTTGGCGGTAGCAAACACCAAGAAATCCACACTAAACAAATTATAATTTTAACAAAAATTTTTAATTTTATTTAGTGCATTTTTTTTTAATTGTTAAAATTTACCCCAATTTCATGAAGGGCGGATTTATGGGTCGTATTGCGAAATTATTGGTCATAATTTACAAATTCCGCAACCCGGGGTTCCGTAACGCGGAGGATGCCTGTATATACAATAAAATACATATATACAATCAGAAACAAATTTATTAAAAATGTGACAGTAAGCCCTCAAGTCCGTGCTTTAATAAATAAAACACGGACTTGGGGGTAGACTATCACAATTTTAATAAATTTTTTCTGATTATTTGTGAGAGTATTTTCCCATTATTATTTATTGTATATACAATACAGGTAAAAAAAATAATTGTCCTAAAGGCAAACACATAAAGGGAATATATTTGTACACAAGTAAAAATCCCCCCCCCCCCCCTCCTTTTATCCTCTTTGCCATTGATCGGCTCGTTAGCTGCTTGGGCTATCGTTCACATCTCTGTTTTGCACTGTTAGCAAGTACTGGGCATGCACCGGTTCCTGAATATATCTGAACCTGCTACAGAACTGGTCAGGTCTGGTCTTGAAAGAGCTCACACTCTGTGCCGTCAAAACGCAGTCTGGCAGGATGTTCCAAGAGTTCACAACTCTCACTCCGAAAGTTTGTCCTCACAGTTTTATGGACTTGCTCATTCGTCAACTTTGGGCTGTGACCCCTTGTGGGGTGAGCTGTAGTTATTTACGCAAACACCACTGTACAATATTGTTCATTCTGTAAACATAATGTATATGTACTACTGTATACAGTGGTCCCTCAGTTAACAAGCTCAATTCGTTCCAGAGGGTAGTTCGTTAACCGAAAATTTCGTTAACCGAAACCATTGTTTCAATGGGATATTGGGTAATTGGTTCCAGCTCACAGAAAAGTATATACAAAGTAAAGCCAAAAATGCATAAAGTCAGAAACACTCCTAAAATTCCCCTAAATTGCCCTTAAATCACTATATATATCGTACATATACACCAGAACTCTTAAATCACAGGCGATTAATTTTATCTCTTGTGCAAAATATATGACGTGTATATTCATATTATTCGCTGTCTTACAAGGAATCCAGCAATGAAAATTATATTCTCCTAACTTTAGTCTGAGATATTAAATATGATTAAAACTGTAAGCCTAGTGAAATCCACCAAATGTTTCTCGAAAAGGTGGGCAGGTAGGGAGCGAGGGAGGGAGCGAGGGAGCGAGGGAGGGAGCGAGCGTGGGAAGAGGGGGGGGGGGTGGGGGGGGGGAGGAGTTGAGTTGTACTTTGACAGTTAAGGGGAAGGTCTGGTGAAATATTTAATTTATTTATTTATGTTCTTGCTCATAAAATTGTATATATATATAACCAGCCAGAATATAATTTACATTGCTGAAATTCTTATAAGATAGTGATTAATTTGAATATAAACAGGCTATAATTTGCATTAGACATACAAATTTTAGATCTAATTTAAGAATTTTATTAGAGAGAGTAAAAATGTTATCTTTGTGCAAAATATATGACATTTACACCCAAATTATTTGCTGTCTTGCAAGGATGCAGCAATGCAAATTATTTTCTCCTAACTTTAGTCTGAGATATTATATATGATTAAAACTTAAAGCCTTCTGAAAACCCCCAAACCTTTCTTTGGAAGGGGGGGGGGGAGGGAGGGAGGGAGGGAGGGGTGACAGTGACATGTTTGACATTTGGTGCTTGTGGTATGAAGTATTTAATTGTTAATTTATGTCCTTTAGATTTAGTTTTTGTTTTTTGCTTATAAATAGAAGCGACCGGAGTGAATTTAATTTGCATTGCTGGAATTCTTATAAGAGTGTGATTAATTTGAATGTAAACATGACCATAGTTTGTACTATAAAAAAAATTTTAAACTATTATTTTTGGCTCGATATATGTAACTTTATTCATTTATTGAAAATCATTTACATGCACACACTGTCCAAAGGATAAAGCTGAACTGTACATGTAATCAGAATAATGTACAAAATGATTACTAAAATTTTTGTCTAGTGCAAACTATGGCATGATTATATTCAAATTAATCACTATCTTACAAGAATTCCAGCAATGTAAATTATATTCACCCGGGTCACTTCTATGAAATTGTATAAGCAAAAAACAAATACTCAATCTAAAGGACATAAATAAACAAATTAATATTTCACCAGACCTTGGTGCTAACTGTCAAACATGTCACTGTCACCCCTCCCTCCCTCCCAACCCCCCCCTCCTCCCAGCAAAGTTTTCAGGTTATACAATAGGCTTTAATCTTATATAATATCTCAGACTAAAGTTAGGAGAATATAATTTGCATTGCTGGAATCCTTGCAAGACAGCGAATAATTTGAATGTAAACGTCATATATTTTGCACAAAAGGTAACATTTTTGCTCTCTCTAATAAAATTCTTAAATTAGATCTAAAATTTGTATGTCTAATGCAAATTATAGCTTGTTTATATTCAACTTAATCACTATCTTATAAGAATACCAGCAATGTAAATTATATTCTCCCCGGTCATATCTATGGAATTTTATGAGAAAAAGAAAAAAAAATTTAATACTTCCCCAGATGCACTAACTGTCAATGTACCCCTCACCATCCACCTCCCGCTCCCCCCCTTTTTCCCACGCTCGTTTGCTTGCTCCCTCCCTCCCTACCCTCTGCACCTGCCTCAGACAAAGGTTTGGGGGTTTCCTGTAGGCTTACAGTGTTTATTTTATATAATATCTCAGACTAAAGTTAGGAGAATATAATTTGCATTGCTGGAATCCTTGCAAGACAGCAAATAATTTGCATATAAAAGTCATATACAGTTGGTTCTCATATTACGCGGTCCCGCAATCCGCGTTTCACCGTTAACGCGGTGCCTTGCCAGAACCTAACATTCTTACATTCCGCGGTTGTGAATGCCATTACGCGGAGAGTGTCCGGCGTGACGCTATTTTTAGATTTGCCCCACGCGCCACCCGCCCGCCTGCCTGCCTCTCCCTCCTCCTCCCTCCGCTTGGGCAAGTGGCGCGGTAAGGTTGCGCAGTGTGTGTCTTTGTTGCGTTATCACTGACGTCATATGACGTATCAGACCGGTGATTGGCCATGCATCCCTACCCCCCTCTGCTGCTAGCTGTAATTGGCTTAAAGTATTATGACGTGTCCACCCGGGGGAGGGAGGGAGGAGAGACGACGCTTGACCTAGCCGCGGCAGTTTCATCCCTCAAGGCCACTCCGTGTAAACGTGCATCCATTGTTCCGTAAAATGGCTTCCGCCGGACCACCACCCCCAGAGAAAAACCTTTCCTTACCTGGACCCAGCGGCACTAAACCAAAGAAGACACGACGTTCCTTAAGCTACGAGGTGAAGTATACCATCATCCAAGAGTTGGAGAAAGGAACAAGGCAGGTTGATTTGGCGCGCCAGCATGGCGTGAACGAATCTACGATCCGGACTATAAAGAAGGATTCAGCCAAGATAAAGGAGCACATGAAGATCACAAAGTCTACAGGTGCTTCTATGATCAAGTATTTTCACAACCAGGTGCTTCTCAAGACAGAAAAATTACTTGTGAGGTACTTGGTGCGTCAGGCGCGACGGAACATGGCGGTCGACACGCGCTCTGTGAAGGACTACGCACGTGAACTGTACATGGCAGTGGCACGAAAGATGGGAATTACAGAGCCCAAACCCTTTAATGCTTCCTCTGGGTGGTTACAGAGGTTTAAGATCCGGAACAAGATCACCAATATAAACATTGGTGGTGAAGAAGCGAGTGCTGATCGTGCTACGGCTCGGGAATTTCCTCCGATTTTACGTGAGATTGTGGAGGAAGGACAGTACAGTGACGACCAGGTGTTTAACATGGACGAATCTGGTCTTTTCTGGAGAAAACTACCTTCCAAGTCCTACATTGTGAAGAATGCCAGCAGGATTCGGGGCCGGAAAATGCAGAAGGAACGCATCACCGTCCTGTTTACCACCAATGCCTCCGGTACCTGTAAGCTCAAGTTATCGGTGATCCACACAGCCCGCAAGCCGCACGCCTACAAGAGCATGGACATGACCAAGCTAAATGTCCACTGGCTGACAGCACGTAAGGCATGGATGTTCTCTACACTGTCCCTCTCCTGGTTTGATGACTGTTTTGTTCCCGATGTAAAGAAATTCTGTGAGCAACAGAATGTCCCATTTAATATTTTGTTGCTGCTAGACAACGCACCAGGACACTCGCCCCTACTGTTAGATCGTCACCCCAACGTAAAAGTGGTCTTCCTTCCTCCCAACACTACGTCTTTAATCCAGCCCATGGACCAGGAGTTGATTTGCAATGTGAAAGCTGCATTCTCAACAAAAAAATTCCAGCTCCTGAACGACTACACCAACACCAGGGAAGAGTTGCGTGACCTGAGTGACACCACCACCGATAGCAAGAGCGACGAAGATGAGGAACAACGGTTAGAACAGCAAAAAATACTCTTCAAACAATTCTGGAGAGTATTTAACATCAAGAAAGCTGTGGACATCTTGGTGAAGTCATGGGATCAGCTGTCTATTGCTACACTTCGTCACGCATGGAGACATGTGTTGCATGGAATACCAGGTGAGAGTAGGAGTCAATCTGTGACTGGTGAGGTTCAGACTGTTGCAGTAGCAGTGGACCTTGCCAGAGAAGCTGCGCAGACTGTTACAGTTCCAGGCTTCTCCGAGACCACCAACGACGACATCTTGGAGGTGACTGCCGACGAGATGTTGGAAGAAGAACACGCCAGTGAAGAGGAGGAAGAAGGTGCGGCAGTCTCCGAAGAACACAATTTAAGTCATAGTGATATTAAGGGTGCCATGGAGTGTGCAGAGAAGATGAAGTCCTTCCTTTCCCGCGACAATGACGATGACCGCTATGAAGTCTTCCATAACCGGCAGGTGCAGGCTATGGAGCCGTACATCAAGGTGTATCACGACAACATCAACGCCAGCCGTCAGCAAAGCATAACAGATTTCTTCACCCGCAACCCACCACAGCCAGCCCAAGCCAGTGATAGTGACAGTGAAGTTGACTTTGAGGGATTTGTCAGGGAAGCCCTGACAACTGTAAGTGACAGTGATGATGATTCACCTAGTAATGGTGATTCACCTGAGGGCCAGTAATCTGCCCTCTGCCTCGGAACCAGCCTCCATCCCTGTATGCCGACCCATCTCTTCTACTACCGCAAGTGTTCCACATAATTTTTAGTTTTCTAACCTTACCTTTATTTTTCCTATGTTAACCTTTATCTTTCCTAACCTAACCTCTTCTATATTACTTGTTTTTTCATACCATCATAAAGTTAAGATAAAATTTTTACTACAACATAGTTGTGTGTCGTCAAAAAGTGGAGTTTGGGGATCGGCCTGGACTCCATTTAAATTAATCCCATATGTTATGTTGTTCACTTTACGCGTTCCTCACTTTCCGCGGGACCCTCCGGGTTACATTAACCGCGTAATATGAGAACCAACTGAATTTTGCTTAAGAGATAAAATTAATCACCTGTATCACATTACAGTAGTGATTTAAGAGTAAGAGTATATATATATATATATATATATATATATTATATATATATATATATATATATATATATATATATATATATATATATATATATATATATATATATATATATATACAGTCTGCGCGGAATGTGAGATTGTGTGATGAAAAAATATTGATATTTACGATTATGTTATATAAATAAAGTCAAGTAACACTTACCACTTCAATTAATACTTTGTAGTGTTTCCTCTGCACTTCAGACAGTCTTTTAGCCTTCGAGGAACACTGTCAGCAAGGTGTTGCAAGAGGTCAGGTGGCAAGTTAGCCCAGGTATCATTGATGGCTGCCTCTAGTTTCGGGATTGATGATGTGTCAGCGGCGCGTAGACGACGTTTAACAATGGACCACAAATTTTCTATTGGGTTAAGATCCGGGCTACTGCCATGCCAGTTATTAAAGAAAGGTAACTCACAGTCTTTGAGCCACTGTATGACACTTTTAGCAGTGTGGCATGGGGCACCATCCTGCATGAAAAGGCTTGCCTTAGCTTTATCAAATGATTAAGGTAAGAAATCACTGAGCAGTTCAAGATAGTTGTACTGATTCATCATCTGGTTCTTTGGGAGGATTACTAGTTCACCAACACCATAATACGTAAAGGAAGCCCAAACCATAAGCGAGGCAGGGTGCTTAACAGTCTTTACAGTATACTGTGGGAGGTGTGCGTCTGAGTGGGGCGGGCGGTACACCCTCCCACCACTACTCCCAGTTACAGAAAACGTAGCCTCGTTGGACCACAATACACTTTTCCATGTCTCTAAATCCCACACTTCATATTTCTTGCAAAATTTCACTCTATTTTCCTTCTGCTTTTTTGTCAAAAGAGGTTTACGGCGGGCACGAAAGCTCTGAAATCCCAGGTCATCGTGCAGGGCTTGTTGAACACAACGTAACGAGACGTGACTCAAAAGACGGGGGTTTCTCTCTCTCACTTCACGTGCTGTGAGTGAGGGATTGGACCCAACTTGTCGAGAAATAACCTTAAGTGTCCGTGGAGACCATAATTTAGGCCTACCAAACTTAGGTAATGGAGCTGGTAACTCGTCCTCTCCAAGGTCACGGAAACGTTTGACAAGATTTTGAACAACTCGTAATGCCACACCAGTCTGAGCAGAAATTTCTCTCAGTACATGGTTTGCTTTGTACAATGCAATCACTGCTGCAATATCGTCTCTTGTAATAACCCTCCTGGACATCTCTGATGGCCACTATGTCGGGTTAATGCACCTTAAACTAGACAAAACATGGCCACATGGCACGGGAACCAGCACAATAAATCTTCCCCTCACAGTTACCAGAGGCGCACTGACTACAAGCCGTGACGTGTTCTCAGTTGCCAAATGTCACCACTTGCCAGCAAACCAAGCGTTTTGACATCTCGCTTCCCAGGACAGCCTTCACAACATATGATCCTATTTTTGCGAGAACTTAGTTTGTCGGCCCTATCGCGATTTAATATTCCGCTCGTTGAACAGGCTTTGTGTGAAATATAACAAAGTCTAGGACTGCTTTTAGTATCCTGGTGGTCTAGCGGTTAGCGTTCCCCGGTCATAGTCATAGGCTTGTGGGCCGTGGGTTCGAATCCTGGCGGGTTGAGGTGTTGATTGTATGTAGAAGTCCGCGTGCTTTATTGGGCTAATGAAATATATATGGATCCTCGTGTTTCGAAGCCGGATTTGGTAAAACGTTACTCTGACCACCTAAGTGGTACGGGTGGTCCCCATTAGAGGTTCACGGCGCCATAAGCTCGTTGAACAGGCTTTGTGTGAAATATAACAAAGTCTAGGACTGCTTTTAGTACCTGGTGGTCTAGCGGTTAGCGCTCCCCGGTCATAGTCATAGGCTTGTGGGCCGTGGGTTCGAATCCTGGCGGATTGAGGTGTTGATTGTATGTAGAAGTCCGCGTGCTTTATTGGGCTAATGAAATATATATATATATATATATACACATATATATATATATATATATATATATATATATATATATATATATACACACAGTTAACCCTCACTTTACGTGGTCCCGCATTCCGCGTTTCCACGTTAACGCGGTGCCTTGCCAGAACCTCACGTGCTCACATTACGTGGTACGTGAACCCCATTACGCGGAGAGTGTCCGGCGCGACGCTATTTTTAGATTCGCCCCACCCGCCCGTCTGCCTGCCTGCCTCTCCCTCCTCCTCCCTCCGCTTGGGCAAGCGGCGCAGTAAGGTTGCGCAGTGTGTGTCTTTGTTGCGTTATCACTGACGTCATATGACGTATCAGACCTGTGATTGGCCATGCATCCCTACCCCCCTCTGCTGCTAGCTGTAATTGGCGTAAAGTATTATGACGTGTCCACCCGAGGGAGGGAGGGAGGGAGGAAAGGCGACGCTTGACCTAGCCGCGGCAGTTTCATCCCTCAAGGCCACTCCGTGTAAACGCGCATCCATTGTTCCGTAAAATGGCTTCCACCGGACCACCACCCCCAGAGAGAAACCTTTCCTTACCTGGACCCAGCGGCACTAAACCAAAGAAGACACGACGTTCCTTAAGCTACGAGGTGCAGGCTATGGAGCCCTACATCAAGGTGTAACACGACAACATCAACGCCAGCCGTCAGCAAAGCATAACAGATTTCTTCGCCCGCAACCCACCACAGCCAGCCCAAGCCAGTGATAGTGGCAGTGAAGATGACTTTGAGGGATTTGTCAGGGAAGCCCTGACAACTGTAATTGACAGTGATGGTGATTCACCTAGTAATGGTGATTCACCTGAGGGCCAGTAATCTGCCCTCTGCCTCGGAACCAGCCTCCATCCCCGTATGCCGACCCATCTCTTCTACTACCGTAAGTGTTACACCAAATTTTTAGTTTTCTAACCTAACCTTTATTTTTCCTATGTTAACCTTTATCTTTCCTAACCTAACCTCATCTATATTACTTGTTTTTTCATACCATCATAAAGTTAAGATAAAATTTTTACTACAACATAGTTGTGTGTCGTCAAAAAGTGGAGTTTGGGGATCGGCCAGGACTCCATTTCAATTAATCCCATATGTTATGTTATTCACTTTACGCGTTTCTCGCTTTCCGCGGTACCCTCCGGGTTACATTAACCGCGTAAAGTGAGGGTTAACTGTATATATATATATATATATATATATATATATATATATATATATATATATATATATATATATATATATATATATATACAACACCTCAACCCGCCAGGATTCGAACCCACAGCCAACGAGCCCATGACTGTGACCGGGGAATGCTAAACGCTGGACCACCAGGATACAAAAGCAGTCCTAGACATTGTTATATTTCACACAAAGCCTGTTCAACGAGCTTAAGGCGCCGTGAACCTCTAATGGGGACTACCCGTATCACGTAGGTGGTCAGAGTAACGTTTTACCAAATCCGGCTTTGAAACACGAGGATCCATATATATTTCATTAGCCCAATAAAGCACACGGACTTCTACATACAATCAACACCTCAACCCGCCAGGATTCGAACTCACGGCCCACGAGCCCATGACTGTGACCGGGGAACACTAACCGCTGGACCACAAGAATACAAAAGCAGTCCTAGACTTTGTTATATTTCACACAAAGCCTGTTCAACGAGCTTAAGGCGCCGTGAACCTCGAATAGGGACTACCCGTATCACGTAGGTGGTCAGAGTAACAATTTACCAAATCCTCATGTTTCGAAGCCGGATATATATATATATATATATATATATATATATATATATATATATATATATATATATATATATATGCTGATAACCACCAGGAAAGAAGAAAACAGGAACTTCGTGTTTTCTTCTTTCCTGGTGGTTATCAGCATATACCTAGATCACGCGCACCTACAGTGATTTACTTGCATATATATATATATATATATATATATATATATATATATATATATATATATATATATATATATATATATATATATTGATAAAATCACACGGGAAAATGGAAACAACGGAGCACCTCAGCTTTCGTCTTTATTCAAGACATCTTCAGAGGCAACTGGACTACATGGACAGAGAGAGGCTTAAATATACAGGGTGACCTTAAAAACATGAGGTCAGGTCATAATGATGTCATCCACTAATCCCCACACCATCATTATGACCTGACCTCATGTTTTTAAGGTCACCCTGTATATTTAAGTCTCTCTCTGTCCATGTAGTCCAGTTGCCTCTGAAGATGTCTTGAATAAAGACGAAAGCTAAGGTGCTCCGTTGTTTCCATTTTCCCTTGTGATTTTATCAAGATTTATCTTATCCACGTTTTCACTGTGGATTTACATGATATATATATATATATATATATATATATATATATATATATATATATATATATATATATATATATATATACACACATATATATATACAGTCAACCCTCACTTTACGCTAGGGTGTGTCATACGGAGGCGAAATTTTTTTTTTTGAGTTTGAAAAATCGGCCCATGGTATTAATAATGTAGTTCTATGTGCAGAATCATGTGATATCTTCAGATTTGAAAAGTTTCCATTTTTTGCTAGGTAAATTTTAACTTGAAATCTTATGAAAATTCAGTATTCCCACCCTTTTACCAAAACCACTAAATAGCTTATTTAAAGTAAAGTAAATGTATCAGGTTAATTTATTAGGATGAAAATGATCCAGAATAGTGAAACGAATGATCTTGACACATTTATTAAATTTAATATTCCTTTAGAAAACGAAATCATCAAATACAAAAACCGGTTTTACTACTACGACCCGGTGTTGCTGCACACCATAGAGAACATGTCTTTCTTGCTTCTGTTTCTACTCATCACCTCCCTGCTGACCACCTGAGCTCGGATGTAGCCTTCCCTCCTCTCCTGGCTGTACACGTGACTGCTGGCCTCGCTCACTTGCTGTACACAACGCTCTATACTCTGGGTGTGCGAGGGCCAGGCAGGGACATGCATGGGGTTGTCCAGGAAAGCTCTGACTTGAACATTGGTGAGGCTGCAGGTAAGAGGGGGCTCACTGCCAGCCTGGATGTTATCCAGATCTATGAGATCAGTGAGGGTCTTGGCACCTAGATTGACTTCAGGAGTCTTCCTGACCCAGAAGGAATCGTCACCAACTGATTCGTCATGCCCAGATCCTCTCATAAGTCTCATATCCAAGATCTTTTTGACTGCCACTCTTCTCTCCTCCTCATCCTTACTGCAGAGCATTGTCTGCAGAACTGCCTCGGGATGAGCATACCAGGAAGATCTCCTCACAGTCTGCTCCACAATCTGAACAACCTTCCTTGGCTGACTCCTCAGGAGCTCAAGCTGGAAGAGAACATGCCTCGGACCTTCGGAAAACGATGACTTGACCTTGGTGTTGAACCAATTTGGCAAGTAGACACTCACGATGAATTGGACAATAAGTCTCAGGTTGTGAAGCTGGTTCCCTTTCAGTTTATGATGAGTGACCCAAATTCTGCAGAACCTGAGAGCCGTCGTGAGTCACCTAGAATGTGAGACTGGACCTATCTGCAGCTAAGCAAGTCTATCAGGCATGACCCCAGTTTTGATGGCACTGCAAATCATGTAACCATAGTACTGGTCAGTACTCAGGTCGTCAATGACAGTATGTGCAAGCTCAACGAGTGGAGGGCCAACTGTGATTTTTTCAAAGCTCGGATTTATTTCTAACTCAGTGGCAGAGTCCAGCATCTTGCCAAGAGGACCAGACCATCTGTTGTTTGAAAGAGTCTTGCCATCCAGCTCCTGGATCAGATGTCTGAGTGGCAACTCGTTGGTGTGGAGGTCACAAACAATCCAGACCAGCTTCTCCCAATCTTACGCTCTATCCACTGTATGACCCCCCCTTGCCACCCTGTGTTTGTGTTGGTGCTTTCCCCTCCAATGGCCTGCAGGGTCTGGTCTACGTTCCTCTCTCTGAGCCAGTTCACAATGTTATCTGCCACTATCTCAGCTGGTTTCTTGATGTCATCTTTCTCTGGAGTGAAATGCCACAAATACTTCCCTCCTGGTTCACTGCAGCAGGAGTAGTGTTCCTCCTTCACCATGGCAGGGAACAACTTGTCAAAATCTCCAACTTTCATGAACACTTTAGTGTCATCCCTTCTCCCATCAAAGAACAAACAATTGATTCCATTTTCTCTTATCCCCTTATCAAACTCCTCTTCTAGGTTACTGACAAGTTTCTCCTGAGCTCTCCTTACTTTGTTATGATCAATCACCAGGTGAACATGATCAGGTGTTATCAAACCACTGTCAATCCAGGCAGCTGTTGCTATCTCTGCAGTTTCTCTGAGACCAGTGTGGTGTCGCATGCTGGCCAGAGCTATGCTCGGGATATCTTTCCTATTTCGAATCTTATGCCTGGAAGGTTTGGGATCATTATTTTCTGGGTTAGGGACAAAGTCACCATTCTCCTGGTCAGCACTCGGATCAGCCATGGGGAAGTCATTAAACTCTGAATCAGCTTGACTCCAATCATCGGCCTTTTTTACCTCACCCTGGGCCTTCTCAAGTCTCTTTTCCTCGGCAACTCTTCTCCTCTTCTGTCTCTCTGTGGCAGCCTCCTGTCTCTTGGACTCCGGAATATCTTGGCTAGAAATCATGAGAGCCCCTATACTGCCAGTCTTCTCTCTCTCTGCTTTGACAAATGCCAGTTCGATCACAGGAATCTTCAGTTCACGCTTGCAAATACAGGAGATGTGGGCCTCGGATTTACAGTCACGATCGCATCCAACCTCAGGACAGAGAACAATTGGGCACTTGCAAGTAACTATGTCAAATAACTGGTCCAGTTGCTTGGCAAAACTGTCCTTAACTGCAAGTTTTCCTCTCCCAAGAGAGATATCTCTTGCCTTTTCCCAACTGGCTAGCAGTCTCTCACTAATCTTCTTCTGACTTGTTATGACTGGAGGCTTGAACTGAGCGTTAGCCAGAGTGTACTGTGCCAAGACAGCTTTGGTCATATCACTGGCAATGTCTTTGTTTGTGTAAGTTCTTTGGTTCTTTTCACTGAATTGCCTGATTAAAACACCGTATCTCAAAGCATCTCTCAATGTAGGCAACTCCGACTTCAGGAGCTCTCTCCCAGACCCAAGATAGTGACTGAGATGGCTGGATTTTTGGTTCCTCGTCCTGACACAAGCAGCCATCGCAAATATTATCAACTTATAAATGCAACAGAATCTGAAACAGAAAAAAATATTGTTAGTTGGGTTGTTAAAGAATGAAGTCAGAAAGCAATGTTCACTATTTAATTGTAATGCACTAATGCAGCTGTACGTTAGATTTTCGATAAATTTCACGCTAAAATTTAACTAGCAAAAGGTTGCAAAATATTGAAACTGAAATTATTTTCTGTTTATATACACTAAAATCTACCAAAAAAGTGATGGGCCATTAGTTTTAGCTGATCTTCCCTCCTATGACACACCCTACTTTACGCGGTCCCACATTCCGCGTTTCCACGTTTACGCGGTACCCTGCCGAAACCGGGATGCTCACATTCCGCACCCCTTTACGCGGAGAGTGTCTGGCTCGACGCTATTTTTAGATTCGCCCCTCCCGCCTGCTCCTGCCTCCGCCTGGGCAAGCCGCGCGGTAAGGTTGCGCAGTGCATGTCTCTGTTGCGTTACCAGTGACGTTATATGACGTATCGGACTGTGATTGGCCATGCATCCCTACCTCCCTCCGCTGCTAGCTGTAATTGGTTTAAAGTAATATGATGTGTCCACTCGGGGGAGGGAGGGAGGGAGGGAGGAAAGACGACGCTTGACCTAGCTGCGGCAGTTTCATCCCTCCAGGCCACACCGTGTAATCGTGCATCCATTGTTCTGTAAAATGGCTTCCGCCGGACCACCGCCCCCAGAGAGAAACCTTTCCTAACCTGGACCAAGCCGCCCTAAGCCAAAGAAGACACGACGTTCCTTAAGCTACGAGGTGAAGTACAAGATCATCCAAGAGTTGGAGAAAGGAACAAGACTGGTTGATTTGGCGCGCCAGCATGGTGTGAACGAATCTACGATCCGGACGATAAGAAGGATGCAGCCAAGATAAAGGAGCACATGAACATCACAAAGTCTACAGATGCTTCTATGATCAAGTATTTCCACAACCAGGTGCTTTTCAAGACGGAAAAATTACTTGTGAGCTACTTGGTGCGTCAGGCGTGACCAAACATGGCGGTGGACACACGCTCTGTTAAGGAGTACGCACGTGAACTGTATGCTGCAGTGTCACGAAAGATGGGAATTACAGAGCCCAAACCCTTTAATGCTTCCTCTGGGTGGTTACAGAGGTTTAAGAAGAGGAACAAGATCACCAATATGAACATTGGTGGTGAAGAAGCTAGTGCTGACCGTATTGCGGCTAGGGAATTTCCTCCGCTTTTACGTGAGATTATGGAGGTAGGACAGTACACCGACGACCAGGTGTTTAACATGGACGAATCTGGTCTTTTTTGGAAAAAGCTACCTTCCAAGACCTTCGTTGTGAAGAATGCCAGCAAGATTCGAGGCCGGAAGTTGCAGAAGGAGCACATCACCGTCCTGTTTACCACCAATGCCTCCGGTACCTGTAAGCTCAAGTTATCGGTGATCCACACACCACGCAAGCCGCACGCCTACAAGAACGTGGACATGAGCAAGATTAATGTCTACTGGCTGACCGCATGCAAGGCGTGGATGTTCTCTCCTGGTTTGATGACTGTTTCATTCCCGACGTGAAGAAATTCTGCGAGCAAAAAAATGTTCCATTCATGATTTTGTTGCTCCTTGACAACGCACCAGGACACTCGCCCCTAGTTATGGATCGTCATCCCAACGTAAAAGTGGTCTTCCTTCCTCCCAACACTACGTCATTAATCCAGCCCATGGACCAGGAGTTGATCTGCAATGTTAAAGCTGCATACAATACTCGGCAAAGAAATTCAAGCTCCTGAACGACTGTACCAACACCAAGGATGAGTTGCGTAAGCTGGGTGACACCGACAGCGAGAGTAAAAGCGACGAGGACAAGGAACAAAAGGTGGTGCCTCAAGAAGTTCTCGTCAAACAGTTTTGGAAGAAATTTAACGTCAAACAAGCTGTAGACTTCTTGGTGGAGGCATGGGATCAGCTGTCTATAGCTACGATTTGTCACGCATGGAGGCATGTGTTGCATGGCATACCAGGTGAGAGGCGGAGTCAACCTGTGACTAGTGAGGTTCAATCTGTGACAGTGGCATTGGACCTTGCAAGAGAAGCTGCGCACAGTATTACAGCTGAAGGCTTCTCCGAAACCACCAACGAAGACATCCTGGAGGTGATCAGAGATCCTGAAATGACTGCCGATGAGATGTTGGAAGATGATCACGCCACTGAAGAGGAAGATGGTGCGTCAATCTCAGAAGAACACAAGTTAACGCATAGTCATATTAAGGGTGCCATCGAGTGTGCAGAGAAATTGAAGCTCTTCCTTTCCAACGACCATGACGATGACCGCTATGAAGTCTTCCATATCCGGCTGGTGTAGGGTATGGAGCCGTACATCAAGGTGTATCAAGACAACATCAACAATAGCCGGCAAAAAAGCATTACCGAGTTCTTCGCCCGCAACCCACCACAGCCAGCCAGAGCCAGTGATAGTGACGTTGAGGGATTTGTCAGGGAAGCCCTGACAACTATAACTGATAGTGATGGTGTTGATTGTGTATATATATATATATATATATATATATATATATATATATATATATATATATATATATATATATATATATATATATATACAGTGGGGTATGCTATAACGAATCTAATTGGTTCTAGAACCTTGTTCGTTATAGCATTCGTTTGTTATAGGATTAATCCGTTCCAGGCCCCCAAATACAACCACTTAACACTGAAAAATATAATATAAAATTGTATAAATTGTAAAAAAGTGCATAAATATGCATCTAAACCCCTGAAATAAAGAATATCATTAATATTTGTAATAAAAAAACAATAAATTAGAAAAACAAATAAATAAATAAAATAAATTATTTTCGTTGTAGGAGTTTCATTCAATATAGCATTCTCAATTTTATAGGTAAAACCGTTCGTTATAGGAATATTCGTAGTAGGATCCGTTCGTTATAGCATACCCCACTGTGTATATATATATATATATATACTCCTAGACCCCGACTTACGACGGGGTTAGGGACCCAAATCCAGGTCGTAAGTCCGACATGGTCGTAAGTCCGACATAGATATAAAAAAAAAAAAAAAAAAAAAAAAAAAAAAAAAAAAAAAATTTTTTTTTTTTTTTAATAAAAAATCTACAATGAAATACAGTACAGTTCGTCCCCGAATTACGTACAAACGGCCGATACGTACATCGTTTCTGAAGTCTTTAATTGCAAAAATATTGTCTTAAAAGGGCGAGCAATTTTTAAATTTGGCGGGCGAGCCAGCCGCACCGCGCCGCCACTATCACTGACCATGCAGACGACACGCCAGACGCACCAAAACAACAAGTGTGGTCATTGTGCATACAGTACTTCTCCTGTGAATTTCTGCCCTATTTTGTACACTTTACTCTGTGTGCAATGACTGGTGTAAAGCGTAAGAGTGGTGAAGCCAGTGGGAGTGCTACGAAACGTCAAGCAATCTCACTAGAGGTAAAAATGGACATAATAAAACTGCTTGAAAGTGGTGAAAAGTTGACCAATGTTGCCCGCAAATTTAACCTGAGTCGGTCAACTGTTAATACAATTGATAAGGGCAAAGAAAAGATCAAGGAACATGTGAAATCTGCAGTGCCAATGCAATCTACGATTATAACTAAAAGAAGAGGGAAGGTTCTGGAAGAAATGGGAAAATATCTTGCGCTGTGGATCGAGGACTGCACACAAAAACGTAAGCCTCTGTGTCTCAGTATGATTCAGGAGAAAGCCCTAAGTCTTTTCAACGACCTAAAGAAAGATCACCCTGATGATACTGTGACGTTCAATGCTACCAATGGGTGGTTTAACCGATTCAAGGTGCGAAATAAGCTGCATAATGTTCGAGTGACTGGTGAGGCGGCGAGTGCTGATTGGAAAACAGCACAGGATTTTCCAAAGAAACTCGCGGAAATTATCGAGTTACGTACATTTCGAGTTAAGTACAACCTTTTGGTCCCCATTATGTACGTAACTTGGGGACTTACTGTACAGTAAAAGTAATGAATAATGATGAATGGATACAGTACAGTGAAAGTAATAAATAATAAGGAATGGTTACAGTGTGACTGAGCACTTAACCTTTAATGTAGTCAGCTGAATGCACATGGGGCCCCCATAATTTTCTAATTATACATGGAGACAACATTAACTGGAAACGTTTCGGTATAGAAAATGCGTGTCATTTAATTTTTTTTTTTTTTTTTTTTTTTTTTTTTATCTGAGGCGGTCGTAAGTCCCGACGGTCGTAAGTCCATGTAGTCGTAAGTCGGGGTCTAGGTATATATATATATATGTATATATATATATATATATATGTATATATATATATATAATTTCGATTAACGAACTGCCTTCCATAAGGATCTTCAATTCGGTTAACGAAAAAAAAATTCAGTTAACGAAGTTCTTACGAACCGACCTCAACATGTTTTCGCTTGCACTGACCCGGCAACCAGCTTTAGTATCAGTCCGCCAATACATTAATCGGTTCTAGGGCTTAAATTCCTTACTATTTTAGTAAATATCAAGAAGTTTATACTATTCAATAATTTCAAAAGTTTAATATTCAATTTTTTAGTCATTTTAACAATTATTGAACATAATTGAAGGTAAAGTGACTAGTTTAATGCGCGGCATCCAGCCTCTTAACACAGCAAACAGGAGTTAGTCTCTCTCTGTTTTCACTGGAGGTAACATCTTGCTTGAGACTCTCTTCAACTAAACGCTTTTTCTCTGTGTTTCCAAGCAAATTATTGGTCATTTTGAAATATATTTTACATATTGACAATATATAATGCAGTGCAGTGTTGATTTAAAGAAAATAATCTTGAATTACACCAAGAGAGCTAAAATTTTATGGGTGAAATGGTGCCATGGGGTGACTTCTCTTCCACCCCAATGCCTTCTCTTCTTCCTTCTCCTCCACCCCCATTCTAAATCCCATCATTATCATCATCCAGGAGCCTTATACATACACACCTCAGAGTAAGTGAACTCTTCTACCATTTTTGTTGAATTTAGGAAATTTTCGGTGAGCTGGAACCAATTACCCAAAAACCCATTGAAACAATGGTTTCGGTTAACGAACTTTTCGGTTAACGAACGACCTTCTGGAACGGATTGAGTTCGTTAATGGAGGGGTCACTGTGTATATATATATATATATATATATATATATATATATATATATATATATATATATATATATGCAAGTAAATCACTGTAGGTGCGCGTAATCTAGGTATATGCTGATAACCACCAGGAAAGAAGAAAACACGAAGTTCCCAAGCGCTTTCGTGTAATTCACATCTTCAGGGGTGAGTACAGACTAGATAGAGTAATGCAGAACAAGATGAATATATACAGAGGAGGGTGAGACCAGGTCCACAATGGTCAGGTAATGACCCTACTAATCTTTAAATGGCACACAACGGTTGGTGGTTGGGTCAGATGGGACAGTGACCCGCCCTCTCACCTGATCACAAATCTTCTTAATTACAAAGTTGTCCAGCTTGTACAAGCCGTTACTCAAATTCATGTTGAATGCTTCGGTATGTTTAATAAGACTAGATTCTATGATGTTCCTACTATCAATTGAATTACATGGTAATATTGAGGAGGCATTATCCCAGTCAATGCAATGCTTGTTATCCCTCAAATGAACAAACAGAGCATTGGATTCCTGGCCTGTCCTGACACTGTATTTGTGTTGTTTAATTCTAGTTACAAGATCTTTACCTGTCTGGCCTAAGTAAAACATATTACATTCCTTGCAAGGAACTTTATAAATGCAACCAATTGTGTTGTTGGGGGAGTTCTTGATTAACATTTGTTTAACAGTGCATGAGTTTTTAAATGCCACATTGACGTTCCAAGATTTTAGCTGTGCCGGAATGTGTGAGAAATTTTTGTGAAATGGTAATATTAAGATATTCTTATGGTCATGGGTGGGCTTGGGATCAGTTCTATAAAAAGTTTTCTTAGTAATGTTTAAGCATTTGTCTATGAAAGATCTAGGGTATTTAAGGTTTGAGCCAATATTATATATATATATGTATATATATATATATATATATATATATATATATATATATATATATATATATATATATATATATATATATATATATATATATATATATATATATATATATATATGCAAGTACCCCACTTAACGCGGTCAATAAAACCCAGAGGGTCCCGCGTTAAGTGAACAACAGAACATATGGGATTAATTCCAATAGAAACTGGCCCATCCCCAAACTCCACTTTTCCCGACACAATACCTATGTTCTAGTAAAAATAACATCTTAATTTTATGATGGTACATGCACACAATTAATACTTAAGAGAAATAGAGAAATACAGTCGCCAAGTTAATGTCCATTCAAATAATGGACTCGACTCCCTCCCCCTCTTCTCACAGTACACTCGCTGGCTCTTCCCTCTGAGAAATTTTGGGGGGAAAACCAGGTATAGTAATAAATAATTCCTCAAACTAAAGTTAGGATAATATAATTGACATTGCTGGATTCCTTGTAAGACCAGGAATATTTTGAATACAAATGTCATATATTTTGCACAAAAGATAACATATTTACTCAGAATAAACTTTACATCTAAAATTTGTATGTCTAATGCAAAATATATGATGTTTATATTCAAAATGATCACCAAATTATAAGAATTCCAGCAATGTAAATTACATTCTGGCCCGGTAATTTTATGAATTTTATGAGCTAAAACAAATATCTTCAGTTAATAAAAAAAAAAAATATTCTTCACGACACTATCTGTCAATCAAAGTACCCCACCTTGCCTTCCCCCTCTTCCAACCGCAAGGTCAGTCCCAACCCTCCCCCCCACCCCCCACCAATCCTCCCTTCAAGAGTTTTTAACATTTAGTATTAAATAATTCCTCAAACTAAAGTTAGGATAATATAATTGACATTGCTGGATTCCTTGTAAGACCAGGAATATTTTGAATATAAATGTCATATATTTTGCACAAAAGATAACATATTTACTCAAGAGTAAACATTACATCTAAAATTTGTATGTCTAATGCAGAGTCTATGATGTTTATATTCAAAATGATCATCATATTATAAGAATTCCAACAATGTAAATTATATTCTGACCGGGTAATTTGTATGAATTTTATGAGCTAAAACAAATATCTTCAGTTAATAAAAAAAAAAAATATTCTTCACTGTAACAGATGGTCGGTCGGTCCCTCCCTTCCCCCCCCACCCCCCACCAACCGTCTCACCAGATGTGTGGGAAAACCAGAATATTTACCTTTTAGTAATAAATAATACCTCAAACTAAAGTTAGGATAATATAATTGACATTGCTGGATTCCTTGAAAGCCCAGGAATATTTTGAATACAAATGTCATATATTTTGCACAAAAAATAACATATTTACTCAGAATAAACTTTATATCTAAAATTTGTATGTCTAATGCAAAATCTATGATGTTTATATTCAAAATGATCATCATATTGTAAGAATTCCAGCAATGTAAATTATATTCTGGCTGGGTAATTTGTATGAATTTTATGAGCTAAAACAGGCAGTCAGGCAGGGTGGCGGGTGGGGCGACTCTAAAAATAGCTCTCGAGCCGGACACTCACCGCGTATATGTGGAAAAAACCCGCGTTAAGTGAAAGTTCAGCTCTGGCGAGGCACCGCGTATATGGTAAAACGCGCTAAGTGAAACCGAGTTAGGCGGGGTGATACTGTATATATATATATATATATATGTAGGGTCATTACCTAATTACCTGACCATTGTGGACCTGGTCTCACCCTCCTCTGTATATATTCACCTTGTTTTGCATTACTCTCTAGTCTGTACTCACCCCTGAAGATGTGAATTACACGAAAGCGCTTGGGAACTTCGTGTTTTCTTCTTTCCTTGTGGTTATCAGCATATACCTAGATCACGCGCACCTACAGTGATTTACTTGCATATATATATATATATATATATATATATATATATATATATATATATATATATATATATATATATATATATATATGTAATATTCAGAAATTTCAGAGTAATTTCAAACACCACGCCATTGGCGATACTGAGCTTTCAAGGTCGTCGGAGGGAAGAGAGCGCTCCCTGCACATAGCGAGAGGTTGTGGAACTAGGCCTAAGTGATATTATATGTAATTTGCCGAATTAATAATGATGCGATTATGAAGTTAAGGGACTATTATTGGAATTTGAAATTATTATAGATCGTTTATCAGTCTGAATAATGTCACGGGTGCCCCAAGGAGTTATTAGTTAGGTGGAAAATATGTCACGTAGGCCTAAGCTAGCGCCTTGGAGAGACGCGACGCTGGCTGGTCCTTAGTCACGTGAAAGCGATTGGACCTACAGGACAGCCCTGCGCGTCCGTCCACAGAAATAGTCACGTGGTCTAATCACCTGTGTTGCGCTATTGCAGTATAACAAGTAAGTCTCATTCAATCTCAGACAGGGTTTAGATAGGACAGTGATAAAGTAAACCAGAGCTAACAGTGAGTTCATTTCAGGGTTTCCGCCAAAACCCACTTGACTGCGAGAGATTGACTGCCGTTTGAGACTGCCGTTGATGATTGAGGGTGGCGATTGTCGCCATTGGACCGATCAGTGTAGGCCTGTCACTGTTTAGCGGGGTATCAAAGGATCTCTTGAGGGAATCTAGCCGTCTGGGTGCCCAGCTGACGACGGGACGATCGTTGGGGTCATCAGCTCTCCTCTACCTCGGTTCACAATACCACATGTTTCAAGCAGCTTAGTGAAACCCTCTTGCTAACGGGAAGCTAAAGCTTCTCTCAACTGTACAAGGTCTGATTGGCTCACTCCCTTCCGCTTTATGGATGTACCGGGGGGGTAAAGTGAAGCTAGCTGAGTGATACAGGGTCGCACACTGGGGCCAAGAGTCAGTGGAGTTTAGAAGTACACTTTCCAAGGTGGAGAAAGGCTGATTTGGGCCTTCAACTACGGGTGCCTGGTGGTTGTGCCTTAAACGACTACGGAGTGCAGGTGGAATCTGTGTGTGTGTTAGGTTAGGGAGCATGGTTCACGGGTATTGGACTCAGTAACGTCTTTATAATAGTGACAATATTTTTGTGTGTAGTTAATACTATTTTTTCAGTTACTAATGTATGCTGTGTGCATTTAAAATTTCTTTATAGTTTCAATCTCAGATATAACCTTTGTTCCCCAGAGTAGTGTTTAAGTTAGGTTAGGAGGTGTGCATCTGTTGGTGTAACATAATTATATTGAGTGCCCTTAAGGCCTATTCATTGTAGAGTATTTAATTTCTTATTTTTTAATACCATTTCCTCAGTGACTGATATTATTTTGTTGAAAACCCTTAAGGCCTGCATCTGTTGGTGTAACATAATTATATTGAGTGCCCTTTAGGCCTATTCATGGTGGAATTAATAATTTCTTATTTTTTAATACCATTTCCTCAGTGACTGATATTATTTTGTTGAAAGCCCTTAAGGCCTATTCATTGTAGAGTATTTAATTTCTTATTTTTTAATACCATTTCCTCAATGACTGATATTATTTTGTTGAAAACCCTTAAGGCCTGCATCTGTTGGTGTAACATAATTATATTGAGTGCCCTTTAGGCCTATTCATGGTGGAATTAATAATTTCTTATTTTTATACCACTTCCGCAGTGGTGGATATTATTCTGTGAAAACCCTTAAGGTCTGTTTCCTATGTGAAAGCAACATTTCTTAATACTTTAAATTTATTGTTGCCTGAGTTTCTAATAATTTCAATATCATCTATAACTTTTATTCCTCAGAGTAGTGTTTTAAGTTCAAGTTAAGAGGTGCGCATATTGGTGCACCATTATTTGATTATGTTTGTAGTTGGAGGGAATATAAGTGTCTAAAATTTACAGTGCGTCTCATTCATCCCAGTCACAGACGCTATCCTTCCACGGGTCACGGACAAGTCATTTTGTTTAGTAGATTTAAGTGTTCTTGTGCTGGTTCGGGATTTTTCTCACTAAGGGGCGCTTCCACTGCCATTACCATCTAACAATCTTTAATAAACCCTAAGTCAAGTGAGGAAACTAAAGTCCAGTAAATTCCGACCGGTTATATATATATATATATATATATATATATATATATATACACATATACAGTCATGCGCCGGTTAGCGTCTGACCGAAAAACGTCTGATCGCATATACGTCCGTGCCCCCCCCCCCCCCCCCACCACCACCAAAAAAAATAAAAAATAAAAAAATAAATCCGTGACGCCTGCTGGACCACCACTCCACGACCCCCTGACGGAGACACGATGATCCTCCCCATACTGGTCAGATATTGTGTGTTAAAGGAATATGCTTCCTTACTTAGGCTTTTTTAAGCATTTGCCTCCAGGTGTAATGTTAACCTACATCTATTGAGAATAAAATCTTTCACCTACAAATTGACAATAACACATTTGCTGTAATCAGACATATCTAGTTGCCTCAACAATTGCAACCCAGTTGCAATTGGGGTTGCAATTTCAAATTCTGTGGCATTACTAAGAATAACGAAGTCTCTGATGCACTCTAAGATTAAGAGAGAAAACGGAGGACTCAGGCGTCCTGATGTGAGAGAAAACGGACTCATATGATGGGGGACCAAATAAAAAAAGCATACCTACATGTTTTGTGGACTACAGTATTAAGCGTACCCTTTTCATTACTTTGTAATAAACCTAGCCATGCCTATGTGTGTTTATGATATTTACCATAACATTATATATATATCTAGTGGGTTTAAATGGTCATAAAATGGGAAACTTGGGGTTGGGTCTTGGGTAAATGAACCAATTAGAAAAAATCCTATTGGTTCTGTACTTTCGTCATCGGCGGGGTCCCAATTAGGCGTGATAACCAAGGGATGACTGTACTGTACTGTATATACTTGTGACACTGGCCAGTTGCTTCTGGTGTTATAATACAGGGGTACCAAGTGACAGCACTAGGATCCCGCTTCCTCTATCAAGGAATAAACAACTAAAATTTAAATAGAAAAAAAACATTCAAATAATGGGACCTAGCGAACCTAAATGGCGCTAGAGCGGGCACAGTCACGTATGCAACGCATATTCTTATAGATTGTGCTGCCAGGCTTACGTTATCTAGTGAATTCAGTCAATATTGTACAGTAACAATGGACCTAAGTGCAAACCTGTATTGTACATGTACTAAATGATTACGGTACTAAAATTGTTATATCTATTGCAAATACAGCTTGTTTATACAGGTATTCAAATAAATTACTATCTTACAAGAATCCCTCCAATGTAAGTTATATTCACCCAGGTCGTTTGGGTGGCAAATTATGAGAACTTAGTCACTCTTAAGTAATGATAAATAAACACGCAGGCAAATGTCAAATCTTATCTCAAATAAATAAACAAACAAACGCCAGACATTCTGTCGCCTCACCTCCCACCCCCCCCCCCTTCCCACCCTCCTTGTGTTCCCAGACAAAAGATTGGTGATTTCTTTATGTTTATTTTATATAATATCTCAGACTAAAGCTAGGATAATATAATTTGCATTGCTGAAATCCTTGCAAGACAGAGATTAATTTGAATATAAGCATCATATATTTTGCTCAAGATATAAAAAATGTAGTACATTAGTGTACAATAGTGTAGTACATTTTATAAAAAGTTTTTCAACTGTATTTTTGGGTAGATTTACATAAATTTCTTCATTTATTTTCATTCATTTACATGCACACACCATCCTAAAAGAAACGTAAAAGAAATAAATGACCTTAGTGCAAAGCTGGAGTGCACATGTACTAATTTGATTATGGTACTAAAATTGTTGTCAACAGTGGTCCCTCGGTTAACGAACACAATCCGTTCCAGCAGGTTGTTCGTTAACTGAAAAATTCGTTAACCGAAACCATTGTTTCAATGGGTTTTTGGGTAATTGGTTCCAGCTCACCGAAAATTGCCTAAATTCACCAAAAATGGTAGAAAAGTTCACTTACTTTGAGGATGTGTATGTAGAAGGCTCCTGGATGATGATGATGATGATGAGAATTAGAATGGGGGTGGAGGAGAACGAAGAAGAGAAGGCATTGGGGTGGAAGAGAAGTCACCCCATGGCATCATTTCACCCATAAAATTTTAGTTCTCTTGGTGTATTTCAAGATTATTTTCTTTAAATCAACACTGCACTGCATTATATATTGTCAATATGTAAAATATATTTCCAAATGACCAATAATTTGCTTGGAAACACAGAAAAAAAGCGTTTAGTTGAAGAGAGTCTCAACCTGTTTGCTGTGTTAAGAGGCTGGATGCCGCGCATTAAACTAGTCACTTTACCTTCAATTATGTTCAATAATTGTTAAAATGACTAAAAAATTTAATATTAAACTTTTAAAATTATTGAATAGTATAAACTTCTTGATATTTACTAAAATAGTAAGGAATTTAAGCCCTAGAACCGATTGATATATTGGCGGACTAATACTAAAGCTGGTTGACCGGCCAGTGCAAGCGAAAACATGTTGAGGTCAGTTCGTAAAAAATTCGTTAACCGAATTTTTGTTCGTTAACCGAATTTAAGAATCTTATGGGAGGCAGTTCGTTAACCGAAATTTCGTTAACCGAGGGACCACTGTAGTGCGAATTACAACATGTTTATATTCAAATAAATCAGCATCTTACAAGAATCCCAGCAATGCTAATTAAATTCTCCTAGGTCATATCACTGGCATTTTAAAATGAGAGAAGCTTAGTAGGACTGTTAAATAAACACACAGAGACCTTCGGCTCAAACTTATCACCTCAACCCCCGACCACCCCAACCCCTCGCTGACTGGCTGGCTCCATCAGTCCCTCCCCCCCCCCCCCCCTCAGCCTTTTAGGCTACTAAAAGCAGCCCTAGACTTTGTTATATTTCACACAAAGCCTGTTCAACGAGCTTATGGCGCCGTGAACCTCTAATGGGGACCACCCGTGTGAAATATAACAAAGTCTAGGACTGCTTTTAGTATCCTGGTGGTCCAGTGGTTAGCATTCCCCGGTCACAGTCATAGGCTTGTGGGCCGTGGTTTCGAATCCTGGCGGGTTGAGGTGTTGATTGTATTTAAGGGCAATTCAGGGGAATTTTTTGGAGTGTTTCTGACTTAATGCATTTTTGTACAGTTGAGTCTGCATTTATGCAGTCAATTGAACCCGTGGAGGCCTGCATAAAACGAGAAACGCGTAAATGAAATAACAGAACATATGGGATTAATTGAAATAGAGACTGGGCCGACCCCCAAACTCCATTTTTTACGACACAATACCTACGTTGTAGAAAACATAACATCTTAATTTTATGATGGTATGCACACACAATTAATATTTAAGAGAAATACAGTCGCCCGGTAAATGTCCATTCAAATAATGGACTCAACGTCCACCCCCCCCCCTCTTCCCACGCTCGCTGGCTCCGCCCTCTCTGAGAAATGTTTGGGTGAAAACACTAGATTTTAAGGTATAGTAATAAATAATACAGTTAGTTCTGCTATAACGCGATAGTTGTGTTCTTGTAAAACATTGTGTTATAGAAATTCGCGTAATAGAAATAACAGGGCTTATGGAGAAAATAGAGTTAGGTGCAGATTACTACTCGAAATCGAAAAAAATTTAGTAGTTAACCTAACACAAAGGATAGCACAGTCTAAATAAAAGTTACATTCATATCTAATAATGAAATCATACAGTAAATGTTACACTTTACCTTGAAAAAATATGAATATAACTTGATGGGGGAGAAGGGTGATTTTGAGGTTGATAACATCGAGTTCTCTTCAATTGTTATATCCTTTCTTTTACGATCATCACCGAGAATTCGATCACCAGAACGCTTCTTGGAGATATTCTTCTTTACCATATTCACAGTTAATACCACAAAATTGGAGAAATAATAAGTAAAAATCACATTACAGCAAACAAGCGTTCGCGTTATACAAATATCGTTCCTCTATTCATAAATCGCGTTAAGAGCCAATTCGCGTTGTCAAAACACGTGTTATAGCAGAACTTACTGTACCCCAGACTAAAGTTAGGATAATATAATTGACATTGCTGGATTCCTTGCAGGACAGGGAATATTTTGAATGTAAAGGTCATATATTTTGTACAAAAGATAAAATGTTTGCTAATTTTCATCATCTCCTTAAAGTACATCTAAAACTTGTATATCTAATGCAAATTTTAAGATTTTCATATTTAAAATGATCACCATCTTGTAAGAAATCCAGCAATGTAAATAATATTCTGGCCGGGTAATTTGTATGAATTTTATGAGCCAAAAACAAATTTCTTCAGTAAATAAACAAATTATACTTTACCCAGACACTATCTGTCAATCAAAATACCCCCCTCCCGCTCCCCCCCTCTTCCCACGTTCCCTCCCTCCCTAACCCCCACCTTCCCTCCCTACCAGACAAAGGTTTGGGTTAAAACAGTAAATTTATATCTTTAGTAATAAAGAATACCTCAGACTAAAGTTAGGATAATATAATTGACATTGCTGGATTCCTTGCAGGACAGGGAATATTTTGAATATAAAAGTCATATATTTTGCACAAAAGATAAAATGTTTGCTAATTTTCATCATCTCCTTAAAGTACATCTAAAATTTGTATGGCTAATGCAAATTTTAAGATGTTTATATTTAAAATGATCACCATCTTGTAAGAATTCCAGCATTGTAAATTATATTCTGGCCGGGTAATTTGCATGAACTAAAAAAAAATTTCTTCAGTAAATAAAAAATTATACTTCACCCAGACACTATCTGTCAATCAAAATACCCCACCTCCCACTCCCCCCCTCTTCCCACACTCGCTGGGTCCCTCCCTACCCCCCACCTTCCCTCCCTACCAGAGAAATGTTCGGGTTAAAACAGTATACTGTATTTATGTCTTTAGTAATAAATAATACCTTAGACAGAAGTTAGGATAATATAATTGACATTGCTGGATTCCTTGCAGGACAGGGAATATTTTGAATGTAAACGTCATAAATTTTGCGCAAAAGATAAAATGTTTGCTAATTTTCATCATCTCCGTAAATTACATCTAAAATTTGTATGTCTAATGCAAATTTTAAGATGTTTATATTTAAAATGATCACCATCTTGTAAGGATTCCAGTAATGTAAATTATATATTTCATGAGCTAAAAACATATATATTTTCAGTAAATAAACAAATTATACTTCACCCGCGTAAATGATGAAATTAACCGCGGAATTAAAAAATTTCATTCTGGCAAGGTGCCGCGTAAATGACCAAACATGTAAACCGAAACCATTGAAACAAAGGATTCGGTTAACGAATGACCCTCTGGAACTCAATTAACCGAGGGACCACTGTACCCCATAACATTCACTACCATTATATCCTTATCACTTTTCCCTGTGAAAAAGCCATGATTTTGAGCAGCATATTACTGTACTAAAATTTTTATCTCTTGTGCAAACTATGAGATGTTTATCCTCAAATTAATTGCTATCTTGCAAGGATTCCAGCAATGCAAGTTATATTCTCTTAAATCAAGTCTGTGACATTTCATATGAGAAAACTTTAAGCCTAAAACAAAATTCATCCCATTAATCATTATCACTACCGCTGGCTGTGAGGAGAGGGGGTGGTGGGGTGTTGACAGCCAGGAGGGAAGATTAATGCTTACTCAAGGATTATAAATGGCAGGGAGTTAAGTTTTCGCTGAAATTCTTGCAATATAGCAATTAATTTGAGGATAAACAACCCATAGTTTGCACTAGACAAATTTTTTAAGTAGTTATCTAATACATTTAAGCACAGGTTGTGATAATTTATATAGTTGCTCAGAAGTTGTGGTTGCAGTTTCGAAGCATCGGGACATCACTAGTGTATAATGCGTCTCCATATGTCCTGGTTTATTCACTGATCAGTTGTCTAAGTGCAAAAGTAGCACAGTCGAGCCATCATGTATCAATTAATTTTAAAATAGAAATTATAATATAAAATGTTATAAGACAATGGTTTAGTAGAGCTGTTAATGTGTGTGCTGTGTAAGTGTCTTGGCATGTCACCTCACCAACTGACTCCTGAACAAACTCCTCATCAACTTCTTCAAATACTACATTATGATTGGCAAGCTCAACACACACACACACACGGGAATTAAGACAACAAGCATCCAGTGAGGGCCTTGTTGTATGACTGCACAGAGGCAAATTAACAGATCAGCTGTTAAGTAGCTTATCGCTTGGCACCACTGGTGCATGTTACACTCTTTTCCACTCCATCTCTCTAATCACCCACACCTTTCTGCTATCTCATCCATATTTTAAAATGTTATATAATGTAATATTGAAGGGATACAACTTTGCTCATTTACACTTATACTTATCACTATCTCCCTAAAAATACTTTAGCTCTTGTGTTTTTTCAAGACATCTTCAGGTCATGAGACCCACTAATCCCCCACCCAAAAAAGGGTGACCTAACATTCCATCAGGTCAGTAATATAAGATCACTAATCCCCCACCTGACAATGAGTCGAGTCAGGTCAGGTCAGGTCAGTTTAGTTTCCTCCAAAAATACTTTAACTTTCGTCTTTACTCAAGATATTTTCAGAAAATTTCTCTATTTTCAACCTTGGAAATTTCGTTCCTAAAGCCAGAAATTTTTGAAAAATTTCAGCTTTGGGAATGATTTTCTGAGTAAATTTCAATTCAGGTTATCCGATATTTTAGGTCCGAATTCAGAACGCTGGTTAGAAACCGCATCAAGGTTTAAACCAAGGATTGGGGGAACATTGAAGATTGTTGCTATTCAAAACGCTAACCAACACAAAGATTCAAACTGGGTTTGAGGTTGGAATTGACGATTCTCGCGTTAATCCAGCCTGGAGGCAGGTTTGGGGGTCGATCCATCATTCAAGACAGTAAGTCAACATAAATTTCAAAAGAGAGTGCGCTTTTCATCGATATCGTCAAACTGGAAATTTTGTAGAGAAGACTGATGGTAGATAGGCAGAATCCTATCAATTTTTATGATGACACGCAATTTAGACAATGATATAGGTTCGGAAAGGGAGATTTCCTTGATATTTTCCGTGATATGGAGCATCTACTTGACAGACCTGTTGGTTATGGTTCACCTCTACCTTCCATTCATCAGCTGATGATTGCTTTGAGATTCTTCGCAATGAAAAGTTTCCAGGTAAGAAATATTCTGGTTAATGAATGAGTTATGGTAATGTGTTACAACAATTTCGTGTGTAGGGTCCATGAAGATCAAGCGGGTAAATGTGAAGAATGCCGACGCTTCTTTATTTTGAGTGTTTTTCTTTAGGAAATCTATTTTGATGTATTTTCAATATAATCGAATCAAGGCCGAGTGTATTTTGACTTTAATTTATTAATAAAGGAGAGTCTTTTCTTAATATTACTAATCAGGGGAAATGTGGGGGTTAAAAGAACAGAAAGAAACCTAACCTAACTGAACCAAACCTAGCCAGGTTATTACGCCCTGCATTGATTCATCTTGCTTTGGTAATGAATATTGACACCTGTCCTGGATTATATCTACAATTTGTATGTAATTGTTCTTCCTCAATAATTTTTTTTTATCATATAACAACATAGTACCATTAATCATTATAATTTGATTGCAATTATAGTATCAAAAGTAACTTATGATGTGCAAAGAGAGAATTCTGTGTAAAAACTCGTTGAGTCACAGTTGCTGCCATAATCTTGTAAACATTATTCTTGATAGTGATTGGTTGTCATAATGGTGTAACTGAAACATGATTGGCTGGAATTTCAGTGTTCGAATCCTTGCTCGTAATTGAAGAAAATGAAACAGATTACCCGTTCCCGGGTTCAAGCCGCTGTTCTGAATATGGGTAATCCACTGCAGGAAATCTCGGATCCAGGAATCCCGATCCGCATGCTGAGCCGAGCTCAAATCCCAGGCTCAAACCACCGTTCTGAATTTGGGCCTTAGAGTTTGAGGGATTCCAACTAAAGGAGATATTACTGTAAATATTGTTGTAGTGTACAGTGGTCCCTCGGTTAACGAACGCCTTGGTTAACGAACTGCCTCCCATAAGATTCTTAAATTCGGTTAACAAATTTCTTACGAACCGACCTCAACATGTTTTCGCTTGCACTGGCCGGTCAACCAGCTTTAGTATTAGTCCGCCAATACATTAATCGGTTCTAGGGCTTAAATTCCTTACTATTTTAGTAAATATCAAGAAGTTTATACTATTCAATAATTTTAAAAGTTTAATATTAAATTTTTTAGTCATTTTAACAATTACTGAACATAATTGAAGGTAAAGTGACTAGTTTAATGCGTGGCATCCAGCCTCTTAACACAGCAAACAGGCGTTAGTCTCTCTCTGTTTTCACTGGAGGTAACATCTTGCTTGAGACTCTCTTCAACTCAATGCTTTTTTTCTGTGTTTCCAAGCAAATTATTGGCCATTTTGAAATATATTTCACATATTGACAATATATAATGCAGTGCAGTGTTGATTTAAAGAAAATAATCTTGAAATACACCAAGAGAACTAAAATTTTATGGGTGAAATGGTGCCATGGGGTGACTTCTCTTCCACCCCAATGCCTTCTCTTCTTCCTTCTCCTCCACCCCCATTCTAATTCCCATCATCATCATCATCATCATCCAGGAGCCTTCTACATACACACCTCAAAGTAAGTGAACTTTTCTACCATTTTTGGTGAATTTAGGCAATTTTCAGTGAGCTGGAACCAATTACCCAAAAACCCATTGAAACAATGGTTTCGGTTAACGAACAACCTGCTGGAACGGATTGTGTTCGTTAACCGAGGGACCACTGTATAATGCATCTCCAAATGCCTTGGTTTATTCACTTATCAGTTGTCTAAGTGCAAAAGTAGTCAAATCGCGTCATCAGTATCAATTAATTTTAAAATATTAAAATAGAAATTAGAAATCAAAATGTTATAAGACAATTTTTTTTTTTTACGGGGATTAGCCCACCTGGGCACAGATCACAAACCCACATTGAGGCCTGGGGGGCAAAAATGTAATAATAATAATAATAATAATAATAATAATAATAATAATAATAATAATAATAATAATAATAATAATAGTAATAATAATAATAATAATAATACAGAAATGCAAAAATGAAAAAAAGATCAAAAGTAAGAAACAATATACTGTATGTATGTTGTGTTGTTGTCAATATTAAGAAAAACAATTGAGACCCTGCAATTGTGTGTAAATGAGGCAGAAAGTCAGATCAGCAACCTGGGACTTGGTCACAATTTTCACAATGCCATATGGCAGCAGGGTCTACCATTAGACAATACATTATGCTTCCAATATCTTCCCAGGCGGTAGTGCCTCCCTGTTTGATAGCTCCGTAATACCTACTACAGTAGTACCCTGATTTACGCAGTCAATTGAACCCACAGGCTACCGCGGAAAGTGAAAACCGCGTAAAGTGAACAACAGAACATATGGGATTAATTCCAATAGAGACTGGCCAGACCCCCAAACTCCACTTTTTCTGACACAATACCTATGTTGTAGTAAAAATAACATCTAAATTTTATGATGGTATGCTCACACAATTAATATTTAAGAGAAATACAGTCACCAGGTTAATGTCCATTCAAATAATGGACTCAAATCCCCCCCCCCTCTTCCCAGCTCACTGGCCCCTACCTCTCTGAGAAATGATTGCGTGAAACACTAGATTTTAACGTTTAGTAATAAATAATACCTCAGACTAAAGTTAGGATAATATAATTGACATTTCTGGATTCCTTGCAGGTCAGGGAATATTTTGAATGTAAACTTCATATATTTTGCACAAAAGATAAAATACTTGCATTGTGTAAACCAAATTATTACATTAGATCTAAAATTTGTATGTCTAATGCAAAATCCATGATGTTTATAATCAAAATGATCATCATATTGTAAGAATTCCAGCAATGTAAATTATATTCTGGTCGAGTAATTTGTATGAATTTTATGAGCTAAAACAAATATCTTCAGTTAATAAAAAAAAAAAAATATCTTCACGACACTATCTGTCAATCAAAGTACCCCAACTTGCCTCCCCCCCTCTTCGAACCGTGCCAGATGGTCGGTCAGTCCCAAAGCTCTCCCCCACCCCCTACCTTCCCTCCCTACCAAAGAAATGTTGGGTGAAAAAAATAGATTTTAACTTTTAGTAATAAATAATACCTCAGACTAAAGTTAGGATAATATAATTGACATTTCTGGATTCCTTGCAGGTCAGGGAATATTTTGAATGTAAACGTCATATATTTTGCACAAAAGATAAAATATTTGCTTTGTGTAAACTAAATTATTACATTAGATCTAAAATTTGTATGTCTAATGCAAAATCCATGATGTTTATATTCAAAATGATCAACATATTGTAAGAATTCCAGCAATGTAAATTATGTTCTGGCCGGGTAATTTGTATGAATTTTATGAGCTAAATAAAAAAAAAAAATTATACTTCACGCGTATATGAGTAGATGCACCGCAGAAAGTGAAAGTCCGGTTCTGGCGAGGCACCGCGTAAATGAGAAATCGCGGAAAGTGAAACCGTGTAAAGCGGGGTAATACTGTATACCTTTAGTAGTGTTGTTATGTGTTTGCTGTGTAAGTGCCTTGTCATGTTACCTCACCCCTTAAATTGTCAGCTCACCTCACAGTGTTACATTTATTTATTACTGTATTATTTCTTTTATTATTACTGTATGTACAGTTGCTAAAAAGCCTAAAAAAACTATTTTTACTGGGGGATCAATGAATTTCAGAAGGTGCAATTCGACTCTTGTTGTCTCGATAGGGTTGTCAAAGTTCTTTGTCGGTTATGTCATACGATTTAAAATAATTTTTTGATTGACTGTACATTTAGAAAATATTTATGTTTGCACAATAGTTATAAATAAATTATTTTATGTGGCAACTAAAGCAAGGTGCAAAAACTTAACAGAAAATGAACGATTAATGGAACGCAAAAGTTCGGAAATTGTCGAATACTGTAATGTCAAAATATTCTGAACTTGGTTAATATGGACTTTTCAGTAATTTAAGTTTCCCAGACCTATTTTTTTTTTTAATTAACGAGGGTGTAGTGTACTGTGAAAAATTAACCAGAAAATAACTATCGAAGATTCTCAAATCTGGTCAAACAATGTTTTGATGTGCAAAGTGCATACATACTTCTGTATCTGTTTTCTAGAAAGATTAGCCAAAATGGTGCATTCAAGTGTTGGAAATTTCCCTATACTGTACTGTAGTTGTAATAATGTAAAATTTCCTTATTTGCTCACCAATCACCTACTAAAAATAAATTTCATGCAATATACTGTAGTATACAGTAGTGTATTCTTGAAGCATAAATACCTTTCAGTACAAATAAAGACACATTTCTTATGCAAAAATCAAGATGCAAAGCTGCTGAGGTAATAATACTAAAATGAAACAATAAACTTTACTGAGGTCATAACAGCCCTGTAAATATTGTTTAAGACTACTTTTGGAAATATTTTGCGCATTTTCTAAAGTACCATACATCAGAGGGTATGGATCAGACTAGATTATGCATATTTTCTAACAATTTCATAAACTAAAGATTGGCATACCGAGTAGGAACTACCATAATTATCATATTTCCTGACCAGAGCCAGAACTTAGAGATGACGACAAAAAACCTCAATTACTATCCATTTGCAGCTTTAGGAATACAAAGTCTCTCCTTAAAACCAATAAACTTTAAACTGAACTGATGTAAAAATCCAATTCTATAGTGGTAATTAACTTTTTATATGATTACAGACACACACTCTGCTTTCATGATATATAACATAAAACTCAGTAGAAAACTTACTGGAGAAAACCTATTAAAACTGTTTTTAAAATCATCCAATTGTTTTTAGTTTTTACATAAAACAAGATACATGTATGTGTTAGATGTAAAGAGAATTAAAG
This sequence comes from Homarus gammarus, assembly GCA_958450375.1. NCBI lineage: Eukaryota > Metazoa > Arthropoda > Malacostraca > Decapoda > Nephropidae > Homarus > Homarus gammarus. The sequence goes on along the minus strand of CAUDMG010001386.1, from coordinate 369,339 downwards.
TGTAATATGGTAGTTCATGCTATTAATGGTCCCGTGCAGCTAGAAAGTTTTACTATTAAAGCAGGCAAACTACTGTACATCTCTTAAGGTATAATGATATAACCATAAACTAGTGGATGAATATTGGAAACAAAATTTAAAAACTAAACAAAACTACACCCATAAAAGTGTATATAACATAATTACTTGGAAGTTTACATTTTTACACCAATTTATGTTTAATATCTTTGGGCAATCAAGAATTAAAAGTGTTAATGCTGGTATTAGGGATGGAAAATGGGCAGCTCAAAATATGCACCATCATAGAGTAAAACATTAAACCTTGTACTGTACAAATCTTTAGGGATGAAAATGACACCAAAACCCTTAACCTGATCCTGCAAAATACATCCTAAATAACCACACTAATCCTATCCCCTTAAAAGCTGCCGAGATTTCCTGATGTCAATCAATCTTTGGTGTGCAGTGATAGCATCCCTACCTTGTTGATTTGCTTTTCACTTGTTTGCCCTTCTCCTTAATAGAGGGAGAGAATTCGGTGACAGAGGCAGATGTGGCTGCAATGGTGCCACCTGTCACTTGGCCAGCTCTCCCACCTGCAAGCCTGAGACTGACACGTGACCCCACAGAGAAGGCTCGAACACGGGCGGGTTCAGCTGGGCTCACTTCCAGTCTATTGATGTTGATGACCCACACAGGAGGGATGGGGAAGGCAGGAGGAAGGAGCAACAGGACCAGTGTTACTGTACAATTACTGTTTTAGCTGCACTTGGTAGTGACACCACAGAACATGGTAGAATGCCTCCAAGCACCCACATTCACTAAATTCTAATGCACACATACCACTTACAATTTAATTTTTTACTCCCATTTCGAGAACCAAATTTAAGCACTAAATTCATCACTCATTCAGGCAAGCTATGTACAATACTGGCAGTATATACTATACTTTTCACCTTAACTGTAAGTTGTCTGCAAATGCAATACAGGGTATATGGTGACCCTCTTTTCTAAGTCATATATGGCACCTTGCACAAATAAAAGAAACATGTGTAAAAACAAAAAACAAAAATTATATATATATATATATATATATATATATATATATATATATATATATATATATATATATATATATATATATATATATATATATATATATATATATATACAATAAAACCTCGATTAACCATCCACATATGGGGGGAAGGGAATCAGTATGGTGAGGTAATAAACCTGTAACGTTCAATTCCTACTGAATGTAGCTTCCTGGAATTTTGACCTTTCTAAGGCTACTATGCAGACATTGCACAATATTGAGGACAAAATAAGTGTAACTATACACACACAGCAATGAAATACATAGTTGCATCATAATGCAACAGCATAAACAAACACAGGTCAAGTCTGCTGCCAGCAGCCAATGTCTCAATGTGTCTTTATGCACACACGTAAATAACTGTCATCCACATATTTCTATATTCACTTGCACTCATCAAGTACTTGGTTTTTAACTGTAGTTCAATCTAAAATTGTCTTAACCCTTAGGCCCGGGTGACATTCCAGAACGTCCGACTAGCACGCCCCGGGTGACGTTCCAGAACGTCCGCCTATTTTCCTGCCATTTTATTTTATTTTTTTTTTTTTATTATTTTTGGAAATGTTGATTTTTTGTCTCAATTTAACCCCGAGTGGGGGGTACTGCCAGGAGCACCCTAACCCTGGGCTTAAGGGTTAATAGTCCTTACTACCTTTAGATGTGGTGTGGGAGGATGGAGTGATCCAGGGGGTTATAAGTATGTGCATCTTCAAAGTTACAAACTCAAGTCCTGAAGCTCTGAGGGAGCAACCATCATCTTTGAAGAATTCAAACTGTGGTGCCAAAAATCAGGGGCAAGGTCTTGGCTCACTAGCAATGCCCACTTTTATGCACTGCTCTCAGCCATAATAATGGCCACTCCCTGTACAGTTTGGCTATTCCCTTAGAACCTCAGTACTGACTGTGTCACCATGATTCACATTATTCAATTCTACAAACAGCCATCCTCCCACCACACCTCAGACACCTTGACAAGGAGTACTGTACTGTATATGGGTATTGAAGTAAAGGTTAAACATTATGTCTTTTTTATTATATTTTTGGATTGTCAAGTTTGACATAAATGGAAAAAATTAATTATTTGTAGACTGCAATGAAAGAAAAGATTTATAATACAAATAATAATAATAATAACAATAATAATAAAATAATAAAATAATAATAATAATAATAATAATAATAATAATACCGTCTATTATGGCCAATAAGTCGACTTTTGAAGCTCCAATTTTTTTGTTCAAAACTAGGGGTCGTCTTATACAACAGGTATACAATGTCAACATCTAGGTAAGCTCCACCACTAGCATCAGATTTTCATTTTACCTTACTGGTAGGTCTTAGTCACTTAATTTCTTGCACTTACAAACAAGTTTTACTTAACTGTACCATTTTTCCAGAAGGGTGACTGTTACTGAACTCGGCCTAAGGTCAGTGTTTACACTAGTCATACCGACACCTTTCAAAACGTTAAAATATCTTTCGGTGTTAACTACGGTTTCTTACAAACAAATGTTATTAGGGCAGTTACTTGTAATATTTGATGTTAAATTGTCTAAAAATGCAAGAGTTAGGTTTCAAGGAATGGTGCAAATAGGCAAAACTGCAAACAGCAGCTTATACTACCTTAGTGCACTATTGTACAGTATACCTATACTAAACAATCGACCAGTCGTGGCAGCACTCAACCCCTTTTTTAACTTATCTAATAATTCAACTTTCTTTGTCAGGGTCATTACTGACTTCTGCCTTTTACATTTCACTCCACTAGCATCACTGGCAAAGACACTTGGCAGTCTTTTCGAGGCCATTTCACACAAAAACTAAAGTTTTGAGAGTACAACACAAGATGGTGCATTACAGGCAAAGGTTGAGCGCAAAAAGAGGGAGAGGAGAGGCTGTGGGCGTGTGGGGTGACTCGTTGTGCTGCAGGAAAAGGCTCACAAGCCAGCCACCATAGCCACCAGCTGCTTCCGCGAATCATCAAAATCGTCAATTGCAAACCCGCAAATGGCAAGGGTCTACTGTATTCATGTAATGCACGTGGATTTTGTAAACGTTTACACAAATGTTCTGTAATGTTGAAAGAAAGGCAGGCACCTGGGAACAGCTGGCTGGCCTGCGGTAGCTCGGCCAGTGTTGCCAACACTTGTTTGTGAATGTCACTAGATTCATCCCTAGAATTGCTACAAAATTGCGAAATACATAAAAAAATCTGGAGAAATACAGGTACATGTAAGACATTATATAAAAAAAAGAATAATTGTTGACTATAACTTGGCTTAAAGCCAAAAGCTGTCAAAAGTGGCATTAAAGGTAGACAGAGACTGCAACGCTAAACTGTCAACTATGAGGTCAACAGATGAACGACCACTCTCTTTCTCACTCTGTTGTACAATACTCCTCACATCCTACATCTATTTATTTATATATACCATAATGGTATTATTATTTATATGTACACTCGGTAACCATATTCTCTAGCCCACTCTAACTATGACGAGGCAACACACGCACGAACACGCACAGTCATAGTACGGCTGTATAGATGATATTATGTATAAATATTGTATATGGCATTTTATACTCTGCATTATCTTCATTATATATGAACACGAAGAAAAATTACCATAGGTTGTAGTTATGAAAGTATGAATGGAAATAAACACTTCCAAACCACCCAGTGACTCCACACAACGTTTACAGCGCTTGTGGCCAGACCACGATGATTCCACCACACCCCATCTATATCTTTTATTTCCCATCATTCGCGTAACTATATGAAAAATCGTGTTTAATTTAACTACATATTTCAAAAACCTTAAATTACATGTGGATCAGTCACTCCTCTTATGACACACTTATAGTGTAATACTTTGACCATCCCACCTGGGCACATGGAGGCCCACGGTAACTCTCAAGGGGCAACATACGCATGAACACACAAGTTATGATATGAACCCTTACAGGCTTCACTATCATTACCATGTTATGTTCATCGTGCTCTGTATCTTGGTAACTAGTCATAGTATCAATACATGACAGTGTTATTAGTATAATATTGTAACTTTTGCCCTTCTTTCTATTGTTGTAAATCATGGACAGGAAGGATACATAAATTGTAATATCAAGTGTATGGTTCACTCAAAGCCACCCCAAGTCAGAGAACGCGTCACATAAAGTTACACTGTGTGTGTGTGTGTGTGTGTGTGTGTGTGTTCTGTAACATTAAGCTTCATCCTTAGTAGGTAAGATGTTTCATAAAGAGGTTTCCCCCATTCGTCATTGTGAGCATCGTCCCAGAACATATTGTTTCCATCAAAACCATGGTTCATCCTTATTTCCCTTCTTCCGTGTAACTATATCCATATGGCTAAATGCTTGCTTTTCATTTCTTTATTTACCAAAATAATGCGGATCAGTTACTCATTATTTAACACATACATGCACTTAGAGCATCAAGATTGTTTTGTAGCCATGACTATTGGTTAATTGAAACCCAAAAAATATTGTTCACATTATTATGCATAAACATTGTAAACATATCTATGTGATTATTGTAGTATATAACATATAATTAATGTCTGGACAGATTCCCAAGAGTTATGCATATTAATGCATAGATTTTGTAGGCATATTTATGTGAAGTGACGTAAAACCACATAGTAAAATACCAGGACAAATTCCCGAAAGTTAGGAAACGAAGTCTATGTGGCCCCAACGAGGTTCCACCAGAGAGCTAACTCCCCCGCTACCCCCTACAAGGCACCGTCGTGGGCGGAGATTTAATTCTTGACCACAGGATCCTGGAGCATGGCTGCTACCACTGAGACACCTCGTGCCCATAGGTTAATACTGTGTCCAACCTCCATCTGCTGCTATAGCTTCATGCAATCTGGTGGGCATGGAATCTACCAGATTGCTGCAGATGTTCGGCCTCCTCCTTATTCCCTCCCACACATTATGTGCGTGTCTCCTCACTGCCTCCCTCGTTTCCTCCTCAACATCCCATTCAACAACCATATGAGCCCATAGATTTTCTATTGGATTACAATCGGCTCCTTTAGGGGGCCAGTCCAATAGAATAATCTGCGGGTGCGCCTCAAACCAACGCTTGACTGCCCGCCTTGTATGTATTGGACTGCGGTCTTGCACCATACATATAGGCTGTGAGTCTGGGATGGCATATGAGTTGCTGGGAGGGTGGTTAGCAGTCCTGTTGAACTGGCAGGTAGACAAAATAGAAAAGTCAGAGCCAAACTGTGAGAAAACCCATGGACAATGAGCCAGTAGTAAAATATACTAGGTCACTTTAGCGCGTGCACACGCATTATATACAGGCCTATTGGTCCTTGCGAGGCTGTTTGGTTATGCTATGCTAACTAGTTTGCTAGGGTGAGGGCAAGTGTGTGTGTGTGTGTGTGTGTATATATATATCTATATATATATATATATATATATATATATATATATATATATATATATATATACAGTTGTACCCCACTTAACGCGGTCAATAGAACCCAGAGGGTCCCGCGTTAAGTGAAATCCGCGTTAAGTGAACAACAGAACATATGGGATTAATTCAAATAGAAACCAGCCCGACCCCCAAACTCCACTTTTTGACGACACATAACTATGTTGTAGTAAAAATAACATCTTAATTTTATGATGGTACATGCACACAATTAATACTTAAGAGAAATAGAGAAATACAGTCGCCAAGTTAATGTCCATTCAAATAATGGACTCAACTCCCACCCCCTCTTCTCACACTACACTGCTGGCACTTCCCTCTCTGAGAAATTTTTGGGGGAAAACCACTAAATTTTAATAAATAATACCTCAAACTAAAGTTAGGATAATACAATTGACATTGCTGGATTCCTTGTAAGACCAGGAATATTTTGAATATAAATGTCATATACTTTGCACAAAAGATAACATATTTACTCAGAGTAAACATTATATCTAAAATTTGTATGTCTAATGCAAAATCTATGATGTTTATATTCCAAATGATCACCAAATTATAAGAATTCCAGCAATGTAAATTATATTCTGGCCGGGTAATTTGTATGAATTTTATGAGCTAAAACAAATATCTTCAGTTAATAAAAAAAAAAATATTCTTCACAGGGTAACAGATGGTCGGTCGGTCCCTCCCTCCCCCCCCACCCCCACCAACCGTCCCAAGGAGATGTGTGGGGAAAACCAGAATATTTAACTTTTTAGTAATAAATAATACCTCAAACTAAAGTTAAGATAATATAATTGACATTGCTGGATTCCTTGTAAGACCAGGAATATTTTGAATATAAATGTCATATATTTTGCACAAAAGATAACATATTTACTCAGAGAAAACATTTTATCTAAAATTTGTATATCTAATGCAAAATATATGATGTTTATATTCAAAATGATCACCAAATTATAAGAATTCCAGCAATGTAAATTATATTCTGGCCGGGTAATTTGTATGAATTTTATGAGCTAAAACAGGCAGTCAGGCAGGGTGGCGGGTGGGGCAAATCTAAAAATAGCGTCTCGAGCCGGACACTCACCGCGTATATGTGGAAAAAATCCGTGTTAAGTGAAAGTTCAGCTCTGGCGAGGCACCGCGTATATGAAAAAACGAGTTAAGTGAAACCGCGTTAGGCGGGGTAATACTGTATATATATGTATGTATGTATGTATGTATGTATGTATGTATGTATGTATATATATATATATATATATA
>CAUDMG010001386.1:350000-357500 GCA_958450375.1 Homarus gammarus | reverse complement strand
CTTCTGGTTGAAGCTAGTTTGATTAAGGAATTAAAATCAATAAACCTTAGTGAAGGTCAGTTCAAAACTGATAATATGTTACATAAATTTATTTGTCAGTGGCCCAAGGTTAAAAATGCTTTGAAAACCTTTGATCTCGATGTATGATAGTTATTTAGTGGGTCCCTTATTTTGACCTGACCTGACTAGTCACGTCACCCCCCTTCTCTTAAGCTCCTCTACGTGTGTGTTGGTGTGGGGATTAGTGGATGACATCATTATGACCTGACCTCATGTTTTTAAGGTCACCCTGTATAATTAAGCCTCTCTCTGTCCATGTAGTCCAGTTGCCACTGAAGATGTCTTGAATAAAGACGAAAGCTAAGGTGCTCCGTTGTTTCCATTTTCCCGTGTGATTTTATCAATATATATATATATATATATATATATATATATATATATATATATATATATATATATATATATATATATATATATATATATATATATATATATATATATTTCATTAGCCCAATAAAGCACGCGGACTTCTACATACAATCAACACCTCAACCCGCCAGGATTCAAACCCACGGCCCACAAGCCTATGACTGTGACCGGGGAACGCTAACCGCTGGACCACCAGGATGCTAAAAGCAGTCCTAGACTTTGTTATATTTCACACAAAGCCTGTTCAACGAGCTTATGGAGCCGTGAACCTCTAATGGGGACCACCCGCACCACTTAGGTGGTCAGAGTAACGTTTTACCAAATCCGGCTTCGAAACACGAGGATCCATATATATTTCATTAGCCCAATAATGCACGCGGACTTCTACATACAATCAACACCTCAACCCGCCAGGATTCGAACCCACGGCGGGTTGAGGTGTTGATTATATATATATATATATATATATATATATATATATATATATATATATATATATATATATATATATATATATATATATATATATACAGTTGGTCCTCCTATTACGCGGTCCCGCATTCCGCGTTTCACCGTTAACGCGGTGCCTTGCCAGAACCTAACATTTTCACATTCAGCGGTCGTGAACCCCATTACGCGGAGAGCAGCTGGCAAGCCGCTCCATTTTTGGATCCAAACCTCCCGCCATCCGCCATGTTGTGTAAGAGGCGCGAAAATGGTGCGCACAAGGTCGCCCAGTCATCAAAACATTACTGAGTTCTTCACCCGCCACCCACTACAGCCGGCCCAAGTCAGTGATAGTGATAATTATAGTGAGGATATGGACTTATATGAACTTTGAGGGGTTTGACAAAGAGGCCCTGCAAGCCTCTGTGGTGGATAGTGATACAATTGATACAAGTGATACAGGTGAGGGCCAATAATCTGCCCTCTGCCTCGGAACCAACCGCCCATCCCGTGTGCCCAGCCATCTTTTCTACTAATGTAAGTGTTAAATAACCTAATATTATTGATATTTCTCTTAATTATTAATTGTGTGTGCATGCCATCATAAAGTTAAGATAATATTTTTACTACAACATAGTTGTGTGTCGTCAAAAAGTGGAGTTTGGGGATCGGCCCGGACTCCATTTCAATTAATCCCATATGTTATGTTATTCACTTTCCGCGGTACCCTCCGGGTTACATTAACCGCGTAATATGAGGACCAACTGTGTATATATATATATATATATATATATATATATATATATATATATATATATATATATATATATATATATATATATATATATATATATATCTATATATATAGTGACCCCTCGGTTAACGAACTCAATCCGGTCCGGAAGGTCGTTCGTTAACCGAAAAGTTCATTAACCGAAACCATTGTTTCAATGGGTTTTTGGGTAATTGGTTCCAGCTCACCGAAAAATTGCCTAAATTCAACAAAAATGGTAGAAAAGTTCACTTACTTTGTGGTGTGTATGTAGAAGGGTCCTGGATGATGATGATGGGAATTAGAATGGGGGTAGAGGAGAAGGAAGAAGAGAAGGCATTGGGGTGGAAGAGAAGTCACCCCATGCCACCATTTCACCCATAAAATTTTAGTTCTCTTGGTGTATTTCAAGATTATTTTCTTTAAATCAACACTGCACTGCATTATATATTGTCAATATGTAAAATATATTTCAAAATGACCAATAATTTGCTTGGAAACACAGAAAAAAGCATTTAGTTGAAGAGGGTCTCAAGCAAGATGTTGCCTCCATGAAAAAGAACGTATCTAGGACGTTAACCAGCGCATGACTGTGTATATATATATATATATATATATATATATATATATATATATATATATATATATATATATATATATATATATATATATATATATATACACACAGTGATGCCTCGGTTAACGAATTACCTTCCATAAGATTCTTCACTTCGTTTTACGAAAAAATTTCGGTTAACGAATTCCTTACGAATTTTTCCCAACATGTTTTCGCCTGCGTTTGCTTGCTCACCAGCTGTAGTATTAGTCCGCCAATATAGTAATCGATTTTAGGGCTTAAATTTGTTACCATTTGAGTAAATATCAAGAAGGTTGTACTATTCAATAATTTTCCAAGTCTTATATTAAATTTTTTAGTCATTTTAACAATTATTTAACATAATTGAAGTACAGAGAACTAGTTTTTAGCACGCCAAACAGCCACTTGACTCACCCAAAATGGCGTCAGTGTGTGTCCCTGCTCAGTGGAGGAAGCTTCTTGCTTGAGACTCTCTTGAACATAAATTATTTTTACGTTTTTACAGTACAATTACAGTCGACCCTCGTGAATTCGAACTAATAGGGAGGGAAGGGTGTCGGTTTTAGCCGATTGTCCGAATTAACCGATTTAGGGGTTAATATTGCATTATATGTCAAAGTCATTGTTTTGGTCACGATTTTATCCCACTTCCACTGTAATACGTACGTAATTTCAGCAAAAATATTACATTTATGTGAATGTATTATATCAAGCACAGTATGAATAGAATACCATTGTAATATAACAGTATTTTAACCGAAAACTACTAAAAAAACGAATAACATCTCAAGAACATCAGAAGCTTAGGTAAAGTCTTTTGTTTTCGTCATGTATTTTATCCTATTTTACATTGAAATACATCACGTTTCAGCAAAACTACTATTTATTTCCAAGAATATATTCATTAAGGCGCAGTTTAGGTAAAATATACGTGTGATGTAACAGCTTTTTTAACTGAAAACGATTCGAAAAACACGTACCCTCTAGCCCTGTTCAAGGAGAGGGCTGGGAGAAGCTGTTTGGTGCTGCAGACGATGACAAGGAAAATGATTTTGATGGATTTTAATGAAAATATTCAGAAATACGGTATCATAGTATTTATTCAAGTCAATTAGTATAGAATATTATTGTAATACAACAGTTTTTTAACTGAAAACTAATCGAAAAGCGTTTACGGAAACATCTTTTAAATGAAAGAAAGCGAAAGTCATTGTTTTCGTTACGATTTTATCCCACTTTCCAATGTAAAACGTACGTCATTTCAGCAAAAATATCACATTTCCGTGAATGCATTATATCAAGCACAGTATGAATAGAATACCATTGTAATATAACAGTATTTTAACCAAAATCTATTAAAAAAACGAGTTACTTCTCTTGAACATCGGAAGGTTAGGTAAAATCTTTTGTTTTCGTCATGTATTTTATCCTATTTTACATTAAAATACATCACGTTTCAGCAAAACTACTATTTATTTCCGAGAATATATTCATTCAGGCGTAGTTTAGGTAAAATATACGTGTGATGTAACAGTTTTTTAACTGAAAACGATTAAAAAAACACGTACCTTCTAGCCCTGTTCAAGGAGAGGACTGGGAGAAGCTGTTTGGTGCTGCAGACAATGACAATGAAAATGATTTGGATGGATTTTAATGAAAATATTCAGAAATATGGTATCGTAGTACTTATTCAAGTCAATTAGGATAGGATATTAATGAAATACAACAGTTTTTTAACTGAAAACCAATCGAAAAGCGATTACGGTAACATCTTTTGAACGAAAGAAAGCGAAAGTCATTGTTTTCGTCACGATTTTATCCCACTTTCCACTAATACCTACGTCATTTCAGCAAAAATATTACATTTCCGTGAATGCATTATATCAAGCACAGTATGAATAGAATACCATTGTAATATAACAGTATTTTAACCAAAAACTATTAAAAAACGAGTAACTTCTCTAGAACATCGGAAGGTTAGGTAAAGTCTTTTGTTTTCGTCATGTATTTTATCCTATTTTACATTAAAATACATCACGTTTCAGCAAAACTACTATTTATTTCCGAGAATATATTCATTCAGGCACAGTTAAGGTAAAATATACATGTGATGTAACAGTTTTTTAACTGAAATAGATTCGAAAAACACATGTACCGTCTAGCTGATACTCAACAGCTGGTGGTGCGTCATGCGTCGTTGTAAACAATAGGAGGTTGAAGTAGATTACCGGGTATTATATCAAGTGTGAAATATCAAAAAGTTTTTTATTACCGGTATTTTTTGTAGATCAATGAGAACTGTGATACCGTATATGATATGATAAGTTAGCCTGTGCTAAGAACTTCAACATAGACTACTGAAAACACGTTGTAAGGTAATTTAGCCTATTGTAAGTTGGTGAGCTTCATTTGCTGAAGGAACTGCACAACTTTTCATTACTAATTGGTACAAATTTTACGTTTCCATTGTTTACTGGCAGTAAATGGTAAATATTTTTCATGTCTGAAGCTAAAAGTTGCATCCCTCCCACACTAGTGGTGGAGATGTTACATTTGACCAAAAAGACGCTGGTGTTTTATCCCAGCAGTGGGTGGACCAGCATTTTAGCTAAAGGTCCGCGTAGGTAATACAGGTTATACCTCTCTAGTCCGGCAACCTCGGGACCTGACCGTTGCCGGACCATGGAAATTCACCCTTTTCCTGGATAGATAGTGACTTGTGCTTATGCTTGGAAGCACTAGCACCACTTTCTCTGCATCATGGTCTCTTTGAAGACATATTGAAGGGTTAATATGTCGTATAGTAGCTTCTCAAATTTCACGAGTTTTTAATTCTTAACGTATTTTATTGGAACACAAAAAAATAAATAAAAAAAATTTTGACGGCAGAAACTTGAATTTCGACGGGTTTGAACGGCCCGCCAACGTGCATAATCGTGTAAACAGCGTCATTTCTCTTATGTACAAAAGATTCATTATTGTTTATTACTGAATGTCTTTTTTATTGAATTAATGTTTATGTGTGCAAAATGAGCAATGCAATCATTAATAATACGTAGAATATTAAAACACACGAGGAAATGACACAGCATTGTTTTCGTTGATTACAAAGCCAGTGACTGACTGGTTCTACATATAAAACTGAAGAAAATAAGACCTTGGTTGTAGCTGTAGTAAAATTAATATGGTTGTTTTAAGTAATGTTGTTTAATGTTAATAAATGGAACAATAGAAATAGCTAACGATAATGGTAAAGAAAAAGAGAGATCGCGTATGTAAGTGTGCATGCGCACACGTGAAAACATATCGTCATTACTTTACATAAGAATATGAAAGCAACACTTATTTACTGTTCATATATATTTTAATTAATGTTTCTGAATTTGTTTTTATTGAATTAATGTGTGTGTGTGCAAAATTAACAATACAATTTATTAAAAATACGTGGAATATTAGAGGAGACGAGACGGCTGCTGGCATTGTTTATGTTAAAGCTTACGAAACCAGTGACTGATTGGTTCTACATATAAAACTGAAGAAAATAAGACCCTGATTTTAGCTGTAGTAAAATTAATGTAAAATAATGAATATGGTTGTTTGAAGTACCTGTAATGTTAATAAATGGAACAATATAAGTACCTAACCATTAATGGTAAAAAAAGTGAGACTGCCCGTATGTAAGTGCGCACATGTGAAAACATATTGTCATTACTCTACATAAGAATATGAAAGCAACACTTATTTACTGCTCATATATATTGAAGGTTAAATGTTGTACTCTGTATAAAAGAGAGAGAGAGAGAGAGAGAGAGAGAGAGAGAGAGAGAGAGAGAGAGAGAGAGAGAGAGCCGAACTGCCGGATGTAAACAAACCTTAATTTCCCGAGGCTTTGTTTTTTTTTGTTTTTTTAAGGGGATTAGCCCACCCAGGCATAGGTCACTGACCCACATTGGGACCTGAGGGGCAAAACTTTAATACTCCTGTAATAATAATTCAGATAAAAAAAAAAAAAAAAAAGCTGCCTATCTACCTATTGGTCAAAGTAAAATCGTTCTGGATCACAGAATGCTGGACTAGAGAGGTACAACCTGTATTCCTATAAATCTTAAAAAAAAAAAAAAAAAAAAAAAAAAAAAAAAAAAAAAAAGAAGAAGTTTGTTCAGATTTTGTCCGAATTATCTGAAATCCGGATTAAAGGAGTCCGAATTAACGAGGGTCGACTGTATTCGTCATTCTGAAGTTTATTTTACATATTGACAATATATAATGCAGTGCAGTGTTGATTTAAAGAAAATAATCTTGAATCACACCAAGTGAACTAAAATTTTATGGGTGAAATGGCAGCATAGGGTGACTTCTCCTCCACCCCCATTCTAATTCCCATCATCATCAACCAGGAGCCTTCTACATGCACACCTCAAAGTAAGTGTAATTTACTGCATTTATTTTTAGCTTGCATGCAATTTTCGGTGAGCTGGAACCAATTACCCAAAATCCCATTGAAACAATGGTTTCGGTTAACGAAATTTTCTGTTAACGAACGACCTTCTAGAACAAATTGTGTTCGCTAACCGAGGGACCACTGTGTGTGTATATATATATATATACTGTATATATATACAGTTGTACCCCGCGTAACACGGTCAATTGAACCCACAGGGTACCGCGTTAAGTGAACAACAGAACATATGGGATTAATTCCAATAGAGACTGGCCCGACCCCCAAACTCCACTTTTTGACGACACACAACTATGTTCTAGTAAAAATAGCATCTTAATTTTATGATGGTACATGCACACAATTAATACTTAAGAGAAATAGAGAAATACAGTCGCCACGTTAATGTCCATTCAAATAATGAACTCGACTCCCTCCCCCTCTTCTCACACTACACTGCTGGCTCTTCCCTCTCTGAGAAATTGTTGGGGGAAAACCACTAGATTTTAATAAATAATACCTCACACTAAAGTTAGGATAATATAATTGACATTGCTGGATTCCTTGTAAGACAAAGAATATTTTGAATATAAATGTCATATATTTTGCACAAAAGATAACATATTTACTTAGAGTAAACATTATATCTAAAATTTGTATGTCTAATGCAAAATCTATGATGTTTATATTCAAAATGATCATCAAATTGTAAGAATTCCAGCAATGTAAATTCTATTCTGGCCGGGTAATTTGTATGAATTTGAATTTTATGAGCTAAATAAAAAAATAAAAAATATTATACTTCACCGCGTATAT
>CAUDMG010001386.1:302500-347500 GCA_958450375.1 Homarus gammarus | reverse complement strand
CTTTACTAAATCCCCTAGTTGGCAACATTTCTAACTCCAATATCAAGAATAATATGGATTTGGTTAATAAACTCAATAACTTACACATTAATTATGATTTTAAACTGGTCAGTTTTGATGTAACATCACTCTTTACAAAGGTCCCAGTTGATGATTTACTAGAGTTCCTCATAGATTCCCTGGATGATATTTCACTGCCCGTCTCAAAAGACGACTTCATCGAACTCATCAAACTATGTATTAAGGATTGCAAATTCGAATTCAATGGAGAATATTATGCTCAAAAATTTGGTATGGCAATGGGTAATCCACTCTCACCTGTATTAAGCAACCTATATATGGAATTCTTTGAAAAGAAACTATTAAGTAATATTTTACCACCTTCAGCAGTCTGGTTTAGATATGTTGATGATGTATTATGTCTCTGGCCATGTAATGAGGACCTAAAAGCTTTCCTGCCAAAACTTAACAACTTAGCCCCCTCGATCAAATTCATTGTGGAATTAGAGCAAGACTGTAAATTGCCATTCCTAGACTGTCTGATACACAGAATAGGTAACACTTTTAAGTTCAGTATTTATAGAAAACCAACTAATGTGTGTTCATACATTCATTATTATTCTGCCCACCATAATAAAGTCAAACAGTCAGTATTTTCAACAATGTTTTTACGTGCCTTGAGAATTTGCAGTCCGGAATTCATTGATGAGGAATACAAATATATATATAATATAGGCTCAAACCTTAAATACCCTAGATCTTTCATAGACAAATGCCTAAACATTACTAAGAAAACTTTTTATAGAACTGATCCCAAGCCAACCCGTGACCATAAGAATATCTTAATATTACCATTTCACAAAAATTTCTCACACATTCCTTCACAACTAAAGACCTGGAACATCAATGTGACATTTAAAAACTCATGCACTGTTAAACAAATGTTAATCAAGAACTCCCCCAACAACACAATTGGTTGCATTTATAAAGTTCCTTGCCAGGAATGTAATATGTTTTACTTAGGCCAGACAGGTAAAGATCTTGCAACTAGAATTAAACAACACAAATACAGTGTTAGGACAGGCCAGGAATCCAATGCTCTGTTTGTTCATTTGAGGGATAACAAGCATTGCATTGACTGGGATAATGCCTCCTCAATATTACCATGTAATTCAATTGATATTAGGAACATCATAGAATCTAGTCTTATTAAACATACCGAAGCATTCAACATAAATTTGAGTAACGGCATGTACAAGCTGGACAATTTTGTAATTAAGAAGATTTGTAACCAGGTAAGGTCGGGTCACCTGACCACCTGACCTGACCACCAACTGTTGTGTGCTATTTAAAGATTAGTAGGGTCATTACCTAATACCTGACCATTGTGGACCTGGTCTCGCCCCCCCTCTGTATATATACACCCTTAGTTTGTATTTCTCTTTAGTCTGTACTCACCCCTGAATATGTGAATTACACGAAAGCGCTTGGGAACTTCGTGTTTTCTTCTTTCCTTGTGGTTATCAGCATATACCTAGATCACGTGCACCTACAGTGATTTACTTGCATATATATATATATATTTACATATACAGGTAGTCCCCGACTTACGACCATATGGACTTACGTCCACTGGTACTTACGACCTGCTGACCGTACGTCTGTCGGGACATACGACCGCAGCAGTCGTGACCAAAAATATTTTCAAATGACACGTGCATTTTCTATACCAAAACGTTTCCGTCCGGGGCGAGTGGGTGGCGCATCTCGGGTCACCTCGTGGGTACACTCACTCAGTGGAGTGCTTAATTTGTGTTTGGCAATCGTATCTTATACTGATCGCGGTGCGAACTTTCGTTATTATCGTATTTAATTGACTTTATAATGACTGGAAAGCGTAAAAGTGAGAGTGCTGGTGGTGTTCCAAAGAAAAGGAGACAGGCAATTACATTTGAGATGAAAATGAAGATAATAAAACAGCATGAGAATGGAAAAACAATAGCAACAATCTCACGCGACCTAGGTTTCTCACACTCGACTATATCCACTATTCTGAAGGACAAGGAACGTATTCGTGAAGTAGTGAGAGGAACAACACCTATAAAGGGAACTATAATATCAAAGAGAAGACAAGGTCCTATTCACGACATGGAAAAATTATTGGTGATATGTATAGAAGACCAGATACAGAAGCGTGTACCCTAAAGCCTTCTAACCATACAGGCTAAATCAAGAAGCCTGTTCCAAAGCCTGAAGGAGCAGGCAGGTGATGAATGTGATCAAACCTTTACAGGAAGTCATGGGTGGTTTGATAGATTTAAAAAACGCTAAAGTATACACAATGTTAAGGTGATTGGAGAGGCAGCTAGTGCCGATGTTGGTGCTGCCGAAGCTTTTAAGGGGGAGTTAGATTAAGTGATTGTGGAAGGGAATTATTTGCTTGAGCAAATATTCAATGTGGATGAGACTGGATTACTGTGGAAGCGCATGCCTGAGCGGACATACAGTTTCAAAGGAGTTAATGAAGATGAAGTTATTTCGGATATTAGTAACAAGATAGTGGAGTTAGGAAAACAGCTGGAGTTAGAAATTGATAATGAAGATGTTGGACAGTTGGTTGAAAGTGTAGCAGAAGAGCTCAGTAACGAGGATCTTATTGAACTAGATGGACAGAAAATTGCAGAGGAAGAAGAGAGACAAAATGTAGAAGAAGAACCTGCACCCCCTAAAAAGTTTTCAGTGAAACATATGGCAGAGGCATTTGCTACAATTAATAAAGGAATGCAAATGTTTGATGGCATGGATCAAAATTATGAGAGTTATGCCAAAGTTGACAGAATGGTCCAAGAGTCACTAGCTTGCTACAGGGAGATTTATAATGAAAAGAAAAAGCAAACTGTGCAGTCTAAATTGCACATCTATTTCAAGAAGTCCCCCAGTGCTGTCTCCTCATGCCCCACCAGTGCTGCCTATTCACTCCCTAAGATGATCCAATACATTCAACCAGAAAGTTTCCACAGCACATAAACCTGTCTGAAGAACGCAACATTGATGACCCACCCAGCCCTGTCTCCTCTTCTGCTTCTTCCAATTAATATAGTCTCCATGTATCCTGTAAATAGAAAATTATGGGGGCCCTGTGTGCATTCAGCTGACTACATTTAAGGTAAGTGCTCAGTCGCACTGTATCCATTCCTCATTATTTATTACGTTTGGTGTACTGTATTTCATTGTAGATTTTTAATTAAAAAAAAAAAAATTGATATTTTTTTTCATTTTTTTTTTATCTATGTCGGACTTACGACCTGGATTTGTGGTCCCTAACCCCGTCGTAAGTCGGGGAGCACCTGTATGTATGTATGTATGTATATATATATATATATATATATATATATATATATATATTATATATATATATATATATACAGCAGTACCCCGCTTAACGCGGTCAATTGAACCCACAGGATACCGTGTTAAGTGAAAACCACGTTAAGTGAACAACAGAACATATGGGATTAATTCCAATAGAGACTGGCCGGACCCCAAACTCTACTTTTTCCGACACAATACCAATGTTCTAGTAAAAATAACATCTTAATTTTATGATGGTACATACACACAATTAATACTTAAGAGAAATAGAGAAATACAGTCGCCAAGTTAATGTCCATTCAAATAATGGACTCAACTCCCTTCCCCTTTTCTCACACTACACTCCCTGGCTCTTCCCTGTTGAGAAATTTTGGGGGGAAAACCACTAAATTTTAATAAATAATACCTCAAACTAAAGTTAGGAAAACATAATTGACATTGCTGGATTCCTTGTAAGACCAGGAATATTTTGAATATAAATGTCATACAGTTTGCACAAAAGATAACATATTTACTCAGAGTAAACATTATATCTAAAATTTGTATGTCTAATGCAAAATCTATGATGTTTATATTCAAAATAATCATCAAATTGTAAGAATTCCAGCAATGTAAATTATATTCAGGCCGGGTAATTTGTATGAATTTTATGAGCTAAAACAAATATCTTCAGTTAATAAAAAAAAAAATATTCTTCACAACACTATCTGTCAATCAAAGTACCCCACCTTGCCTCCCTCCTCTTCCAACCACGTGGTCCGTCCCAACCCTCTCCCCCACCCCCGACCAATCCTCCCTTCAAGAGATGTTGGGTGAAAAAACTAAATTTTAACATTTAGTATTAAATAATACCTCAGATTAAAGTTAGGATAATATAATTGACATTGCTGGATTCCTTGTAAGACCAGGAATATTTTGAATATAAATGTCATATATTTTGCACGAAAGATAACATATTTACTCAGAGTAAACATTATATCTAAAATGTGTATGTCTAATGCAAAATCTATGATGTTTATATTCAAAATGATCATCAAATTGTAAGAATTCCAGCAATGTAAATTATATTCTGACCGGGTAATTTGTATGAATTTTATGAGCTAAAACAAATATCTTCAGTTAATAAAAAAAAAAAAATATTCTTCACACATAACAGATGGTCGGTCGGTCCCTCCCTACCAGATGTGTGGGAAAACCAGAATATTTACGTTTTTAGTAATAAATAATACCTCAAACTAAAGTTAGGATAATATAATTGATATTGCTGGATTCTTTGTAAGACCAGGAATATTTTGAATACAAATGTCATATATTTTGCACAAAAAATAACATATTTACTCAGAGTAAACATTATATCTAAAATTTGTATGTTTAATGCAAAATCTATGATGTTTATATTCAAAATGATCATCATATTAAAAGAATTCCAGCAATGTAAATTATATTCTGGCCGGGTAATTTGTATGAATTTTATGAGCTAAAACAGGCAGGCAGGCAGGCAGGCGGCGGGTGGGGCGAATCTAAAAATAGCGTCTTGAGGACACTCAGCCCGGCGTATACGTGGAAAAAACCCGTGTTAAGTGAAAGTTCAGGCACGCATACGTGAAATCGGGCTAAGTGAAACCGCGTTAAGCGGGGTATTACTGTATGTGTGTATATATACACACACAGTCAGTTCTGCTACAACGCGATAGTTGTGTTCTTGTAAAACATCGTGTTATAGAAATTCGCGTAATAGAAATAACAGGGCTTATGGAGAAAATACTGTTAGGGGCAGAATACTACTCGAAATCGAAAATTTTTTAGTGGTTAGCCTAACACAAAGGATAGCACAGTCTAAATAAATGTTACATTCATATCTAATAATGAAATCATACTGTAAATGTAACACTTTACTGTGAAAAAATATGAATATAACTTGATGGGGGAGAAGGGTGATTTTGAGGTTGATAACATCGAGCTTCTCTTCAAGTGTTATAGCCTTTCTTTTACGATCATCACCGGGAATGCGATCACCAGAACGCTTCTTGGAGATATTCTTCTTGACCATATTCACAGTTAATACCACAAAATTGGAGAAATAGAAAGCAAAAATGGCGTTAGAGCAAACAAGCGTTCGCATTATACAAATATTGTTCCTCTATTCATAAATCGCGTTAAGAGCGAATTCGCATTGTCAAAACACGGGTTATAGCAGAACTCACTGTGTGTGTGTATATATATATATATATATATCCCGATTTACGCGGTTTCATTTTACACGATTCTACATTTACGCTGTACCTAGCCAGAACTGGAATTTCATTTTACGCAGTGCATCGGTGCATCTACTCATATACGTGGGTGAATTTAAATTTTTTTATTTAGCTCATAAAATTCATACAAATTACCCGGCCAGAATATAATTTACATTGCTAGAATTCTTACAATATAATGATCATTTTGAATATAAACATCATGGATTTTGCATTAGACATACAAATTTTAGATCTAATGTAATAATTGGTTTACACAAAGCAAATATTTTATCTTTTGTGCAAAATATATGAAGTTCACATTCAAAATATTCCCTGACCTGCAAAGAATTCAGAAATGTCAATTATATTATCCTAACTTTAGTCTGAGGTATTATTTATTACTAAAAATGTAAATATACTGTTATCTCCTAAATATTTCTCTGGTAGGGAGGTAAGGTGGGGGGTGGGGGTAGGGAGGGAGGGAGTGGGGGAGGGACCGACCCAGCTAGGGCGGAGGTGGGGTATTTTGATTTACAGATAGTGTTGGTGAAGAATATTATTTTTTTTTATTTACTGGAGATATTTGTTTTAGCTCATAAATTTCATACAAATTACCCGGCCCGAATATAATTTACATTGCTGGAATTCTTACAATATGATGATCATTTTGAATATAAACATCATGGATTTTGCATTAAACATACAAATTTTAGATCTAATGTAATAATTTGGTTTACACAAAGCAAATATTTTATCTTTTGTGCAAAATATATGAAGTTTACATTCAAAATATTCCCTGACCTGCAAGGAATCCAGAAATGTCAATTATATTATCCTAACTTTAGTCTAAGGTATTATTTATTACTATTAGTTAAAATCTAGTGTTTTCACCCAAACATTTCTCAGACAGGTAGGAGCCAGTGAGCTGGGAATAGGAGGGAGGGGGGGGGGGGGGAGTTGAGTCCATTATTTGAATTTTCATTAACCTGGCGACTGTATTCCTCTTAAATATTAATTGTGTGTGCATACCATCATAAAATTAAGATGTTATTTTTACTACAACATAGGTATTGTGTCGGAAAAAGTGGAGTTTGGGGGTCGGGCCAGTCTCTATTGGAATTAATCCCATATGTTCTGTTGTTCACTTTACGTGGTTTTCACTTTCCGAGGTACCCTGTGGGTTCAATTGACTGCGTAAATCGTGGTACTACTGTATGTGTATATATATATCTATCTAACTATATATATATATATATATATATATATATATATATATATATATATATATATATATATATATACAGTGGGGTATGCTATAACGAACGGATCCTTCTACGAATATTCCTATAACGAACGGTTTTATCTATAAAATTGAGAATGCTATAACGAACGAAACTCCTACAACGAACATTATTAAAAAAAAAAATTTTTTTTTTTTTTTTACTAATTTATTGTTTTTTTTATTACAAGTATTAATGATATTCTTTATTTCAGGGGTTTATATGCATATTTATGCACTTTTTTAAAATTTTTACAATTTTATATTATAATTTTCAGTGTTAAGTGGTTGTATTTGGGGGCTTGGAACAGATTAATCCTATAACGAACAAATGCTATAACGAACAAGGTTCTAGAACCAATTAGATTTGTTATAGCATACCCCACTGTGTATATATATATATATATATATATATATATATATGTATATAAATATATATATATATATATATATATATATATATATATATATATATATATATATATGCTGATAACCACCAGGAAAGAAGAAAACACGAAGTTCCCAAGCGCTTTCGTGTAATTCACATCTTCAGCTGGTATGAAACGCGAGGTACATATATATACTTCATTTTTAGTCCATTTAACACGCGGACTTTGAACATACAATCAACGACCTCACCAGCAAGGAATCGAACCCTCGACCTACTGGGTGTGACTAGGGAACGCTTACCGGCTAGGCCACAAGGACACTAAAAGCAGTTCTAGACTCTGTTATATTTCACACAAAGCCTGTTCATCGAGCTGATGGCGCCATCAGTAGGTCGAGGGTTCGATTCCTTGCTGGTGAGGTCGTTGATTGTATGTTCAAAGTCCGCGTGTTAAATGGACTAAAAATGAAGTATATATATGTACCTCGCGTTTCATACCAGCTGGTTTCGGTAAAATGCTACTGACACCACATACGAGGCACGGGCAGTTTCCCAATGAGGTTCACGGCGCCATCAGCTCGATGAACAGGCTTTGTGTGAAATATAACAGAGTCTAGAACTGCTTTTAGTGTCCTTGTGGCCTAGCCGGTAAGCGTTCCCTAGTCACACCCAGTAGGTCGAGGGATCGATTCCTTGCTGGTGAGGTCGTTGATTGTATGTTCAAAGTCCGCGTGTTAAATGGACTAAAAATGAAGTATATATATGTACCTCGCGTTTCATACCAGCTGGATTCGGTAAAATGCTACTGACACCACATACGAGGCACGGGCAGTTTCCCAATGAGGTTCACGGCGCCATCAGCTCGATGAACAGGCTTTGTGTGAAATATAACAGAGTCTAGAACTGCTTTTAGTGTCCTTGTGGCCTAGCCGGTAAGCGTTTCCTAGTCACACCCAGTAGGTCGAGGGTTCGATTCCTTGCTGGTGAGGTCGTTGATTATATATATATATACCGTATATACCCGTGTATAGCACGAGTTCTTAAGACCAAATTTTTGGGCAAAAAGTTGGGGGTCGACCTCTATACGGGTAATAGTTTCGTTAGGTTGAAAAATATTTACCAGTAACTACCAGTAAACAATGGAAACGACGCACCAACGCACCACCCGCTGTGAGTGTCGGTACAGTTGCCAGGGCAGATCTCTTGCGTCATCATAGCAAGCCCAAAGTAGCCAAATGCATGGTATGGTATGCACAGGAGTATGTAAAACATAAAGTATTCATTTTTAAAAGTTTATTTATAGATACATAAATTTTTGTTAATTAAATTTGAAACATCAATATGATGTGAGTCAGGTCATCTACACACAGTTGCCAGTTTCAAAATTTTCCTTTTAAAATTTTAAGTTACCGAGTATTTCTTTTCCCAAATCGTTTTACAATACTGTAGGTAAAACAGTATACTATTGTGCAAACCCCACAGAAAAAAAATTAACAAATGGAGACACCAAAAATGTAAAAAAAAAAAAATGCTGTCTGACTTGCAACACTGTTGGTAGGGTCAGGTGGTTCTAACGGTACCTGCCAGGACCCGGTAATCAAATTTATAACAATATCTAACCTCAATTACTGTAGTTTATCTGATGTAGGCAATATGAAGTAAAAAATACCAGTTAAAGTGAGAAATTGGAAGAGAATAAACAAGAAAGATGTTGGGCTATTTTTGGTAGGGCTGAGGGAGAGAGTACCAGCTGTTTGGTCTTTTTTGGCGGGAGAGTCACGCAAATATCCGTACTAGTATTTGTTTGGTGTCTTCTGTATTTTTAAAAATGAATACTTGTAAATTAAAAGTACCGTAACATTGTATTATATAAAAACTTGTCATATTTCTGGAAAATAAGAAGCAAGAAAATAAGAATACACCGGTAAACACAATTTCAACGTACGCTAAAATTAAAAGCTGCTTAAGAAGGGCCGATGCAAACACAAAGCCTCCACGACCAGGGCTCTGCCGTATCAGCTAGACGGTACACGTGTATTTCGAATCGTTTTCAGTTAAAAAACTGTTACATCACAAGTGAATTAGGATAGAATATTATTGTAATATAACAGTTTTTAACTGGAAACCATTCGAAAGGCGATTACGGTAACATCTTTTGAACGAAAGAAAGCGAGTCATTGCTTTCGTCATTTTCCACTGTAATACGTACGTCATTTCAGCAAAAATATTACATTTCCATATTCTCAGAAATAAATAGTAGTTTTGCTGAAACGTGATGTATTTCAATGTAAATTAGGATAAACTACATGCAGAAAACAAAAGACTTTACCTAACCTTCCGATGTTCAAGATATGTTACTCGTATTTTTAATAGTTTTCGGTTAAAATACTGTTATATTAGTGATATTCTATTCATACTGTGGTTGATATAATACCTTCACGGAAATGTAATATTTTTTGCTGAAATGACATACGTATTACAGTGGAAAGTGGGATAAAATTGTGATGAAAACAATGACTTTCGCTTTGTTTCGTTCAAAAGATGTTACCGTAATCACTTTTCGAATGGTTTAGTTAAAAAACTGTTGTATTGTATTACAATAATATCCTAATTGACTTGAATAAATATTACGATACCATATTTCTGAATATTTTCATTAAAATCCATCAAAATCATTTTCCTTGTCATCGTCTTCAACAGCTGCTCCCAGTCCTCTCCTTGAACAGGGCTAGAGGGTACGTGTTTTTCGAATCGTTTTCAGTTAAAAAACTATTACATCACACGTATATTTTACCTAAACTGCGCCTGAATGAAAATATTCTCGGAAATAAATAGTAGTTTTGCTGAAACATGATGTATTTCAATGTAAAATAGGATAAAATACATGACGAAAACAAAAGACTTTACCTAAGCTTCCGATGTTCTTGAGATGTTATTCGTTTTTTTAATAGTTTTCGGTTAAAATTCTGTTATATTACAATGATATTCTATTCATACTGTGCTTGATATACTACATTCACGGAAATGTAATATTTTTTGCTGAAATGACGTACGTATTACAGTGGAAAGTGGGATGAAATCGCGACGAAAACAATGACTCGCTTTCTTTCGTTCAAAAGATGCTATCGTAATCACTTTTCGAATGGTTTAGTTAAAAAACTGTTGTATTACAATAATATTCCCTCCTAATTGACTTGAATAAATACTTGAATGGAAATATACAATATTTTTGTTGAAACTACCCGCGTTTCAGTGTAAAGTGTCGTAATAATAAATGGTAAACAAGTTTATAGGATGTAGTGTTTTTCTGAAGGTTTTGTTGTTCCTTTACCCTCAAAAACTTGGGTCGACCTATAAACGAGGAATATCATAAATTAACGATTTCTTGGTCATAAAATCGGGGTCGACCAATATACGAAGGGGGGTTATAGACGAGTATATATATATATATATATATATATATATATATATATATATATATATATATATATATATATATATATATATATATATATATATATATATATATATACTTCATTTTTAGTCCACCCAGTAGGTCGAGGGTTCGATTCCTTGCTGGTGAGGTCGTTGATTATATATATATATATATATATATATATATATATATATATATATATATATATATATATATATATATATATATATATATATATATATATATATATATATATATATATACACTTCATTTTTAGTCCATATAACACGCAGACTTTGAACATATAATCAACGACCTCACCAGCCAGGACTCGAACCCTTGACCTAGTGCATGGGACCAGGGAACGCTACTGACTATACCACAAGAGCACTAAAAGCAGTTCTAGACTACGTGATATTTCACACAATGCCTGTTCATCGAGCTGATGGCGCCGTGAACCTCTCATTGGGAACTGCCCGTGCTTCTTATTTGGATGTCAGTAGCATTTTACCGAATCCAGCTGGTATGAAACATGAGGTACCATATATACTTCATTTTTAGTCCATATAACACGCAGACTTCGAACATATAATCAACGACCTCACCAGCCAGGACTCGAACCCTTGACCTAGTGCATGGGACACTCTGAAGATGTCTTGAATAAAGACGAAAGCTTAGGTACTCCGTTGTTTCCATTTTCCAGTGTGATTTTATCAATATATATATATATATATATATATATATATATATATATATATATATATATATATATATATATATATATATATATATATATATATATATATACAGTAGTACCCCGCTTAACGCGGTCAATAAAACCCACAGGGTACCGTGTTAAGTGAAAACCTCGCTAAGTGAACAACAGAACATATGGGATTAATTCCAATAGAAACTGGCCCGATCCCCAAACTCCACTTTTTTCGACACAATACCTATGTTCTAGTAAAAATAACATCTTAATTTTATGATGGTACATGCACACAATTAAAACTTAAGAGAAATAGAGAAATACAGTCGCCAAGTTAATGTCCATTCAAATAATGGACTCAACTCCCTCCCCCTCTTCTCACACTACACTGCTGGCTCTTCCCTCTCTGAGAAATTTTTGGGGGAATACCACTAAATTTTAATAAATAATACCTCAAACTAAAGTTAGGATAATACAATTGACATTGCTGGATTCCTTGTAAGACCAGGAATATTTTGAATATAAATGTCATATATTTTGCACAAAAGATAACATATTTACTCAGAGTAAACATTATATTTAAAATTTGTATGTCTAATGCAAAATCTATGATGTTTATATTCAAAATGATCACCAAATTGTAAGAATTCCAGCAATGTAAATTATATTCTGGCCGGGTAATTTGTATGAATTTTATGAGCTAAAACAGGCAGTCAGGCAGGGTGGCGGGTGGGGGGAATCTAAAAATAGCTCTCGAGCCGGACACTCACCGCGTATACGTGGAAAAAACCCGCGTTAAGTGAAAGTTCGGCTCTGGCGAGGCACCGCGTATATGGTAAAACGCGCTAAGCGAAACCGCGTTAAGCGGGGTAATACTGTGTGTATATATATACATATATATATATATATATATATATATAATATATATATATATATATATATATATATATATATATATATATACATATATATATATATACACACAGGCCCCTCGCATTTTACTGGCGTTTGATTTAAGCGTTTTTGGAATAATGCAATTCTTTAATTAACTGTCTCAGCCTCGCACAACGCCATAGTGGCGTCGAACATAAAAGGAGAAAAACTTACGCTCGGCCTTGTGACTTCACCGGGGCGTCCAATGGGCTGTATCTTCAAATAACTTTAAAACTATTCAGTGAAACTGATTGAACACTGGACATCATTTGACAGACGCCGTTTTCTTTGTGTGGGCCTTATGATTTTCCCCGAGATGGTCTTGGTCATTGTGTGCATGGCAGCGCAGCATCAAGCCAGTGTCTCTCTGGCCATTAGAGCGAGAGGAGGGTGTGCTGCTCGGCCCTTTAATTTATTCCATGAGTTTTTGTGTTATATCATCTTTCCTTATACAGGTTGTACCTCTCTAGTCAGGCATTCTGTGGTCCGGAAACTCCCGCGGTCCAGAACGATTTTAGTTTGTCCAATAGGTAGATAGGCAGCTTTTTTTTTTTTTTTTTTTTTTTTTTTTTTTTTTTTTTTTTTTTTTTTTTTTACTTATCTGAATTATTATTATTATTAAAAAAAGCCGCAGGAAATTAAGGTTTGTTTACATCCGGCAGTTCGGCTGCTCTCTCTTTCTCTCTGCTTGTCTATACAGAGTACAACATTTAACCCTTCAATATATATGAGCAGTAAATAAGTGTTCCTTTCATATTCTTATGTAGAGTAATGACGATATATTTTCACATGTGCGCACTTACATACGAGCAGTCTCACTTTTTTTTTTACCATTAATGGTTAGCTACTTATATTGTTCCATTTATTAACATTAAATAACATTACAGGTACTTCAAGCAACCATAATCATTTTTTTACATTAATTTTACTACAGCTAAACTCAGAGTCTTATTTTCTTCAGTTTTATATGTAGAACCAATCAGTCACTGGTTTCGTAAGCTTTAACATAAACAATGCCGGCAGCCGTCTCGTCTCCTCTAATATTCCACGTATTATTAATAAATTGTATTGTTAATTTTGCACACACATACATTAATTCAATAAAAACAAATTCAGAAACATTAATTAAAATATATATGAACAGTAAATAAGTGTTGCTTTCATATTCTTATGTAAAGTAATGGTGATATGTTTTCACGTGTGAGCATGCGCACTTACAAATGCGATCTCTCTTTTTTCTTTACCATTATCGTTAGCTACTTCTATTGTTCCATTTATTAACATTAAATAACATTACTTAAAACAACCATATTAATTTTACTACAGCTACAACCAAGGTCTTATTTTCTTCAGTTTTATATGTAGAACCAGTCAGTCACTGGTTTTGTAATCAACGAATACAATGCTGTGTCATTTCCTCGTGTGTTTTAATATTCTACGTATTATTAATGAATTGTATTGCTCATTTTGCACACATAAACATTAATTCAATAAAAAAGACATTCAGTAATAAACAATAATGAATCTTTTGTACATAAGAGAAATGACGCTGTTTACACGATTATGCACGTCGTCTGAATGTTGCTGGGTCGTTCAAGCCCGTCGAAATTCAAGTTTCCGCCGTCAAAATTTTTATTTATTTATTTTTTTGTGTTCCAATAAAATACGTTAAGAATTAAAAACTCGCGAAATTTGAGAAGCTACTATACGACATTTAACCCTTCAATATGTCTTCAAAGAGACCATGATGCAGAGAAAGTGGTGCTAGTGCTTCCATGCATAAGCACAAGTCACTATCTATCCAGGAAAAGGGTGAATTTCCATGGTCCGGCACCGGTCAGGTCCCGAGGTTGCCGGACTAGAGAGGTACAACCTGTACTACAATATTCTAGATGCTTTTTTCTTTATTTGGGTATAAGTCTCTCCTCGACTTACGACTTGGTTCCATCCCGACGACCAGGTGGTAAGTCGAATTGGCTTAAGCCGAAAAGGCGAAAATAATACATAGAAATTCTAAAATGAAATACAGTACAGTAAAAGTAATCAAAAATGAAAAATTAATAAAGTGTTACCGTGCACTTACCTTTAATGTAGTCAGCTGAATGCACACGTGGGCCTCAACATTTTTTTATTAAGCATGGAGACGACATTACTTGGATGAAGCAGAGGAGACAGGGCTGGGTGGGTCATCAACTTCGCTTTCTTCAGACAGGCTAACATACTTGCTTGTTGAAGGTATTGGATCATCTTTAGGGAGTGAAGAGGCCGCAGTGGTGGGGCGTGAGGAGACAGCAGTGGGGAACTTCTTAAAATATATGTCCAATTTAAACTGCACAGTTTGCCTTTTCTTTTCATTGTAAATCTCCCTGTAGCAAGCAAGTGCATCTTAGATCAGTCTGACAACTTTTGCAAAATGCTCAAGATTTTGATCCATTTCTTCAAACATTTGCATCCCGTTATTAATACCTGTTGTAGCAAATGTCTCTGCCATTTGTTTCACTGAAACCTTTTTGGTGGGTGTAGGTTCTTCTTTTACATTTTGTCTCTCTTCTTCCTCTGCAATTTTCTGTGCATCCAGTTTAATAAGATCCTCGTTACTTAGCTCTTCTGCTACACTTTCCACTAACTGCTCAACATCTTCATTATCAATTTATAACTCCAGCTGTTGACCTAACTCCACTATCTTGTTACTAATCTCAGAAAATGCTTCATCTATATTAAATCCTTTGAAACTGTTTACATATCTTTTCAGGACCTTCTTCCATATTCCATTCATGCACTGACCTGTAACCTGATCCCATGCTGGAGCTATGTTCTTTGTACATTGCAAGATGATGTAGTCCTTCCAAAACTCTCTGAGCGTTTTCTCACCTTCAGTAGCAGCAACAGCCTGAGCGAAGTTCGTATGTAAATAATTCACTTTAAAAGCAGTAATAGCACCTTGATCCATGGGTTGGATGATAGAGGTAGTGTTAGTTGGAAGGTAGACTACCTTAACATCATGGTGCAGGTAGTCCAGGTGTAGTGGGTGTGCCGGAGCATTATCTAAAATTAATAAAATCTTGAAAGCAATCCCTTGTTGCAGAAAATACTCCTTGGCTTGTGGAATGAAACAACTAAGGAACCAATCCTCAAACAGTGCTAGGGTAATCCATGCTTCCTTGTTACTGAGATAAAACACTGGCAGTGTGTGCTTGCTGACATTTTTAAAAGCCCTTGGGTTCTCTGAATGATATATCATGAAGGGTTTTACCATGAAACCAGCTACATTCCCCCCCAACATAAGTATGATTCGGTCCTTGAATGCCTCGACTCCCGGCATAGTTTTCGCCTCTTTGTGGATGTATGTCCGTTCTGGCATGCACTTCCAGAATAAGCCAGTTTCATCCACATTAAATATTTGCTCAGACAAATATTTTCCCTCAGCGATGACACGATCTAGCTCCTCCTTATAAGCTTCAGCAGTACCCACATCAGCACTTGCTGCCTCTCCACTCATCTTTACACTGTGCAAACTGTAACGGTTCGTAAACCTTTGGAATCACCCATGACTTGCTGTGAAGTTTTGGTCACACTCATCTCCTGCCTGCTCTTTTAGGCTTTCGAAAAGGCTTCTTTCCTTAGCCTGTATGGTTAGAAGGCTTAAGGGTACATGGTTTTGCAGCTAATCTTCCATCCACATCACAAGTAATTTCTCCTTCTCATGAAGAGGACCTTGTCTTTTTTTCGTTATTATCATTCCCTTTACAGGTGCTGACCATTTCACTACCTCATAAATTCGTTCCTTGTCCTTCAAAGTTGTTGATATCGTCGAGTGAGAAAAGCCAAGGTCGCGTGAAATGGTTGCTACCGTCTTTCTATTTTCCTAGTGCATTATTATTTTAATTTTCATCTCAAAAGTAATTGACTGTCTCTTTTTCTTCTCAGCACCATGAGAACTCTCACTTTTACGCTTGCCATCCATTTTAATGGGAATTACTAACGAAAATTTTGTCAGAACACAGTGCGATCACTAACAACAACAACGACGGCCAAACACCAACTGAGCGGGCTACAGCGTGGATGCTGTACACCACGATGCGGCCCAGCCCAAGCTGTCGTACAGCGTAACATTACGCTCAAACGTCGTGACTCGAAAATACGTCATGTGAAAAATATTTTTTACGACCAAGGCGGTCGTATGTCCGGGTTTTCATAAGTCGAATATGCCGTAAGTCGAGGAGACACTGTATAGTACAATTCAATGAACACATAATACAAGGAAAATATGAATGGAAATCGAAATGTTACTAAACATTCTTACTTTTACAACTTATACTCGAAAAAAGTGGCTTAAATTTCACGAATTTTCAATTTTTTATGGTTTCATACAATTTTTCAGACAATTTTACATTAGAAGAGACCCCATTACAATGAATAAAACAATTCCATGGCAATGAAATGAGCCCTAAAAAATATTTTTTTTAACGATTTTTCGGCAACAACCTCCAAGGCTGAGCGAAAGTTTTCATGCACGTATGTATCTCGGGCTCCGAGGCTGAGAGGGTTAATACCAAAACCTAATTTAAGTGCATCTGTTTTTGTTTTTTTAAATAACGAGCTCAAATTTGAAATTTGTCTCATGTTCGCCTGGCAGCAGAGTCGAGTGTGATGCATGGTGAGGTGCGTGTATTACTATAAAGTTACATTCATATCAACATCAACGATTTCAATACAGTATTATTAATAATAATAATAATTATTATTATAATAATGTAATAATAAAGATTATTACTACTAATGATGATGATGATCAAGATAATGATGATAATGAAGTACTGTACAACAATGTGACGGTGTCCAGCAAGCTTCCCGCGTACCGCTTTCTCAGTTCACATCTGCACTACTTTTGCTTTGTGTGTTTATCACGTACCTTTTTAGTGTTAAACGCTGTTTTCCCCATTGAACATGTCTGGAAAACATCCATCTGACTCCTCTGGGGAGCCTAAAGCTAAAAAGGCACGAGAAACAATTGCAATGGATGTGAAGTAAGATGTGATCAACCAACCGCCTTCTGAGAGGAGAACGTGTATCAGATGTTGGCCACGTGCTTGGTTTAAGCAAGAGCACTGTTCGTACAATTTGAGACAATGCTGAGAAGATGAAGAACAGTGCTCAATCAGGGACAACTACAAGTGGAAAGAAAACCTCATATGCTCGGAGTCCCCATACCTGTACCATTTACATGCATTCTTATGGGAAAAATATGTTTAATTTACTCGTTTTTTAATTATGCGGTGATTTTCAAGAACGTAACTCCCGCGTAAATCGAGAGGTGGGTGTATACAGTAAACCCTTGAAGATCTGGACCCAGTAAATCTGAATTTCGTAAGATTCAGACAAAAAATTGGGGGGGGGTCTTGGCTAAGAAGGCTCCCTAAGGAGCTTTCCCAAAACAGGGTGAAGGTAGTTTTAGGCTTAAAGTTTTTATCTTATAAAATGTCACAGACTATAGCAGAATAAACGTACATTGCTGGAATCCATGCAATATAGTGAATAATTTGTGAATAGACATCATATATTTTACACAAGAGATATAAATATTAGTCCTTTAGTGCATTGAAGTACAAGTTTTTCAACTCGTATTTTTGGGTAGATATACTGTACATAACTTTCTTAATTTATTTTCACTCATTTACATGTACACACCATCCTAAATATATACTGTATTATGAAAAAAGTAAAATAAATAATTGTCCTAAGGGCAAACCTGTACTGTACTTAAATGTACTAAATGATTACTGAAAATTTTATGTCTAGTGCAAACTATTTATATTCAAATTAATCACAATCTTATAAGGATCCCCGCAATGTAAGTTATATTCTGCCAAGTCTATTCATTGACATTTTACTAATGGAAAACTTAAACTCCCTCTATATGACTACACACTGGGTAATTTCCCCGCCAGCTGGTCAATACCTCCCCCCCCCCCCCCCCCCATTCCTCCCCTCTGCCTGGCTGTCAACACCTCAAGACCTCAACTCCTTCCAGCCAGGGTGAAGGTAGTTTTAGGCTTAAAGTTTTTATCTTATAAAATGTCACAGACTAAACTTAGCAGATAATAACTTGCATTGCTGGAATCCTTGCAAGATATCAAATAATTTGAGTGTAGACATCACATAGTTTGTAAAAGACATAAAAATTTAGTCCTTTAGTGTAGTACATTTGAGTACATAGTGAGTACAGTAAGATGTTGCACAAAATTATGGCTTTTTCACAGGAAACGGTCTGTATAACTAACCACAGTGGTCAGAATAATATGTACTATATTTTTGGTGTTTTTTATAATTATTTATTGTTTTTATACACTAGTACAATCGCCACAAGATTCGGACAGGTGGTCTCCCCATTTAGTCAGGATCTTCGAGGGTTCACTGTATAAATAAATTTTTAGGACCTGAAATGCTTAGCTAGGATCTCACAGCATTCCCCATTCATGCAAAAGCTGCTAATATTAACATTATGATGAAATATTCCCAACATGCTTTAAAATTTAGAAATATAAAGAAAGAAATCACATATTATATAATAGGGCTTACCTATTTTTCCGACTTCTAAACTGTTCAGGTTTGGACCCAACTGAATTGGTTCTAATAGGTCGGTCAAGTGAGGAATCATCATCTTCAGAATAGCCATAATATGAACCACTTCCAGTTTTTTCAGCTATGAAATCAGGAAAGCGATGATCAGATGAAGGTGTTCCAGATGTAAATGAACAGCTGCTACCAGGGGACATCTCAGGAAAGGAGTCACCTGTTAAAAAATACATAAAAAATTAATATCAAAGTCAGACACATCAATTGTTGTCAGTCTTGGATGGAAGATGTAGTGAGACAAAAGCTTCTTTTTACCTAAATTTTGAAAAACAGACTCAGATCAAACTGAAGCCCACATAAGGAAATATTACATTACAATCAATGACCACTATACAATGGGGTTAAGGACCTAAAAGAGCCATCGCTAAGTGATCAATCATATATCAGTATTAATAACTTATGGGGGAAGATAGGTTCCGTTTCAGATCCTAAGGAGCCCAAACAAGTTTTATATCCTGCTGCTATAATGATTAAATGTCTAAGCAACTCAAATAATTTATAAATATACATAAAATTAATAAATTTATAAAAAATAAAGAAAATAAATTAAATATAAACAATAATTTTTTTACAAAATACAAATTTATTTTCATTTTCCTATTATGTTATGTACAATTGCGATCAACGGTAATCATCCACCCCTCTTGCTACCATACTCAGGAGCTCAAGGTTTTTCTACATGACGGGTCACAAGAGGGTAGGGGAGGTATTGATGGGGGGATAGCTAGAGGAGGCGGACCCGGGAAAGGTAGGAGGGAGCAAGTCAAGGACCACAACATTTGTAGTGAGAGAGTATGTGGTCCTAGAATTATCCTTAACACTTGAAGAAGGTGGATGTTATTTGAAATTGATGGCCTTAATGACCATGACAGCTGATAGGCCCAAGCAACCAACCAACCAGGGGAGGAATGAGTGAGCTTTTTGCAGGTAATTTGTCATTAGGGTTGACCCTGATATGACAACATACGAAGGGAGAGGGCATGGCTTGTACACCACCAGTAACACTAAGTAACTAGGCTGCTATATTTAATCACTTCCACTTTTCGCCACTATCATTCTTGAAAAAAATTTAATTAAAGAAAAAATTATGATTGAATTCTTGGATAGAATGTGACTTGTCCACCCTGTAATATGTTTATTAGAATTGTGAAAATCAATGCGAGGTGATGAAGTGGTAGTGGCAAGGGTGTCTAGCCACTGCTTCACACCCAACCCAGGATGGAGACGTTAAGGAAAGTCGAATGACGAGTCACAGGCAAATTATTGGTTTGTACGTGGCTGACTACAATGTGTAAAAAATTGCAAGGGAGGTTGGGGTCACCAGGCAGACTGTGAGATGCTGGTTAACCCTCTGGGAGGAGTCTGGGAACTTGAGTATTTTTTACGGTTTGCTGGTATTTGAGATATTAAAATTAAAAATTTTGAGTGTGTATTATAAACAAAACATACAGTAATTGAACTCTTAATTCATATAAATGATATAATTTTAGGCTGGGGAAGCAATGATTGATGGGCAAGGAGGATTTTGGATGATCTATTGAGATTCTGTATGACCTGTGTTGGTAAATAACGCATGAAAAACAAATCGTGATTTCCACCCTCGTATTCAATATTTCTCCTCATATCAACGTTATTATAAATAACTAATTACCATTGTTTAAAACCTGAACAACAATCTGAAAAAAATTATAAAGAAGGAAATGATTGGCACATTCCAATACAGTACATGCAGTCCCCGACTTATGACAGGGATATGCAGAGTAGTAAAATAACCAAAATTCACTTAAGTACTGTACAGTACTGTACTCAAGTAACATTTTTGGGTATTTACTTTTAAAAAAGAACTAAATTTTTTAGTACTTTTAATTATATTTAAGTATGGTTTCCTAATATTTTTACTGCAATAAAATTTAATAAACAAAAATCGTTACTCATTACCTGCAAACTAACAACATATTTTTTAATTAATTAATTATTAACCATAGTAAAATAGTTGTGTAGGTGGAGCTGTGAAGTGTATGGTGTGGGTATGGGGAGACACCATGTGGTCACATACCTAGAGGTCTCGTGAGGTGAGGTGAGGTTAGGTCAGGTGGCAGTGGCCATGACAGAGGTCTTTTTCTTTTATCTTCTTGTGTCCATTAGCACCTTGACCACCCACCTCACCTAGCCTACCCTCTTAGCCCCCACCCCCCCTCTCGCCCATCGAATCCCCTCTCTCCCCCCCAACCCTTCCTTCAGGTGCTTGGTCGTCCTGTTAGACATCAGTTGCTCTTTGCATATACCTGTACAGTACTTGTACTTAAAATTAATTTCAAAGAGGCTGTGATTCTAAAATGCTTTACATAATTCTGCCTTAATATAAAGCCTGTATCTATACAAATGTGTGAGACTGATTGTATTTAAAATTCTGATTAAATAATTAAGTACCACTGCCCTCCCCAGCATCTGCCAGATGTTACATGGAGCGAAAAATTCAGTCGCTCATCAATTGGAATAAAAAAGTGAAGTCACTACAGCCACACCCCAAATAGAGGGACAGTTCATGGTGAGTCTCAGTCATACTCAGTCACTATGGAGGCAACAATCGTTCACAAACTCCTCAAATGAAGGAGCTTGATAGCTACTTGGCATGCCCAGGGGATGAATTGGAGTTACCGAGGTCTTTCCTGACATTATGTAACTCCTCTCTGAAGTTTAACACCCCACTACCTGCATCTGCTGCTTCTGAGTATCTGTTTAGTCATGTTGGGCTTATTATTTAATTAATATATTACACCCCAGAAGGCAACAAGCCTAGTCACAACACCATGCGGTCAGACACTAATACATTGGTACTCGTGTCTCACAGGACACACTATGACTTGTGATATGGAGACAATATTGATATGATTTAAGGACAATGGGAGTTAGCACCCACCAAAGCATGGGTAGTGTACAAGAATTAAATCTAAATTATTACAAATAAGTAGGTTGTTACATAAAGTGGTTAGTGAATCGTCCTGTGGTCGGAGGTCCATGACAGGGTGTTAACGTTGGGACAATTACAGAGCTTAATGGAAGAGAAGTGCGGGTCATCCCCTGCCTCAGATATTTGCAAGGCAGGTCTGTATCTTCACCTAATGCGAGCAGAGACAACATTATGTCTGCAGACCATAAGTCCACGTGGACTATACTTGTGTGAATAAGGAAGAAAGTGATTATAGTGTTGGATGGATATATTTTCAGCGATGGATTGTAGGGAGAAGAGCGCCTGAATGTATTCTCTTTCGGTAGGTCATGCTGGGCTTATATTTAGGCTTAAAAG
This sequence comes from Homarus gammarus, assembly GCA_958450375.1. Classification (NCBI taxonomy): domain Eukaryota; kingdom Metazoa; phylum Arthropoda; class Malacostraca; order Decapoda; family Nephropidae; genus Homarus; species Homarus gammarus. The sequence goes on along the minus strand of CAUDMG010001386.1, from coordinate 325,203 downwards.
AACCTCATTGTACAGCCATAATTTCAAGAATCAGTTATTGATTAATCTCAATAGAAATATTTGCAAAGAAACATGCGTAACGCTATGTTTCTTTTATTTTATATTTAATTAACTAGTCTTTTATAATTTACCATGGATTTATTTTAATATTTGACAATAATTTTGTTGTTACTTTCTACTTTCAGTACTTGAGTACTTTATGAATGAAATACTTTTTACTTCTATTTGAGTACAATGAACTTTGGATACTTTTACTTCTACTTGAGCAACATTTTGTCAATGTAACAATACTTTTAGTTACCGTATTTTACAGCATATAAGACACACCCTTTTGTCTGAAAATTAGCAAAAAAAAATAACAGCCTGCGTCCTATATGTGAAGGTGCGGTCTCCCGTAAGCTAATAAATCCACAGGTGCTGCCTCCAGTAAGCTAAGTTCCACCTACCCCCAACTTCAGAATTAAAAATATGTTATTGCTTACTTAAACACATTATTATTATTTTTAATTAATTAAAAATAATTATAATAAAGATAAAAGCTCTATTTATAACTAGTTTGTACTGAACTGACGACGTTAACCTGAGACGATTAATGTCCGTAGGCAGACACCCAACTGTTCAGAAGTAGCTAAGCAGTAACCATTACTAAACTCTTACAAGCTTACAATCTATAAATGCCATACCTACAATATTTATTTTTCAGTCTACAAATACCTAATACAAATGAAGATTTACAGATAACTTTCTTTTCACATGTAGTGATGGGTTGTCAGACCACAGCTTACATCTCAGAAACAGTCCAGACCTGACCCAACATCAGGGGGGTCAAATGTAAGGGTACCCCTCGCAGCCACTCAAGGAGCCACAAATCAACCAGCATCCCTTCCATGTCACACGGCCCCAACAAATATGTAAGAGACACACAGTCAGAAGGAGCCACCTGCCGACCCTCCCCCAATTTACACAATAACCTACAGTACATCTCAGACAAGGTCCAGACCTGACCCGACATTAGGGGGGTCAAGTGAAAGAGTAACCCTCGCAGCCGCTCAAGGGGGCCAGAAATCAACCAGCACCTCCCATGTCACACGGCCCCACCAACTATGTTAACAAGCACCCAGTCAGAAGAGGCCACCTGACTACAACAACTTTAGTCTCAGAAAAAGTCCAGACCTGACTCTACTTTAGCAAGGTCAAATGTAAGGAGACCCTTTGCCGCCCCCCCGATCAGCTCAACCTGACGGCTTGTCTCCCAATATATAGGACGTCGTAGCCCTCCCTCACGAGAGAGTGTCTTGTAACCAAGAAGAGCCAGCAACAACGTCTCCAGTCCCGCTCGAGAGAAGTCAGACAGAGAGGGCAGGAGGCCAGCTGCCTCCGGTCGGGAGCGATTTGCCCTCGACACCGGTGCCCAGCTAAGCAGTCTCCCATAGAGACAACCTAGAACCACCTGCTAGGTCTCCCCCAGGTCACGTGAGTTTTTGTCAGAGCTTTCCATGGGATGAGTTACTTATGTGGGAAGTGTATTCATTTCATGTTCTTGTCCGAGAATCAGTGTCTAGTAATGTAATATGACATCCTAGTAATGTAAATATAATGTCCTAGTAACTTCGATAGAAGGTGTTATTAATGTGTCCATGTCATTGTCGTAATTAATAAACAGTTGTAACGAAGCGGTGTTTGAGAAGTCGCCCTTAAGAACGTAATAGATGTGTGTTGACGTATAAGATAAGATAAGTGTATTGACAGAGTAAATAACTAACACAGCCATGCTACCAAATTCTTCCTCTCTCTTACTAAATTTTCTCTTTACATTCTCCTACCCTCCTCGCCTCATTACACACATTTGCATCTGTTAACATCGCTGGCAGCATTGTAGCCAGGTTAGACTCGTCATTGTAACCACCATGCTACTGGGCCAAGCTGTGAGGTGTCATGGTTGTTTTTCAACTTGTATTTTCGGGTAAATACAGTAATATCTCCGTTAGCTGGAATCCCTCAAACCCGGAACTCTCCGATAACCGGAATTGAAATTTTCCCAGAAAATCGTTCCCAATGTCGGAATTTTGAAAGATTTTCTAAGGGCACATTTTTCTGGAATATTCCGAGAAAAATTTTCCGAGAAAAATTTTCCAAGTACAGGGGGTACCCGGAAAATTCTGGGGATGAGGGAGTTTTTTTCCGTGTTTGAGAGACGAAAATCAGGGCACATTTTCCAGAAATTCCAAGACAAATTTTCCGGTTCCCTTGAAAATTCTGGGGAAGGGATATTTTTCCAGGTTCGAGAGATGATGTAATGTGCATCTTCTGAAACTTCTGAGAAGAGTTTTCCATTACCCGGAAAATTTCAGGGATGAGGGACTTTTTCCAGCTATGAGAGTCGTCTCATTACCAGGAAATCTCACATTCCCGGAAGTGCTCTGCACCAACAGTTTTGCCTAAAGGAGATATCAATGTATATGTAACTTTCTTCATTTACTTTTACTCAGTTACATGGACACACCACCCGACTTATATATTGTGAAAAAAGTAAAAGGAATAATTAAAGAGCCAAGTGCAACAAGGTAGCGCCACCTCCCCCCCCGAAAAAAAAACGAGTTGTAGTATTATCTGTACAGGCAGTCCTCAGGTTGCGAACATCCGACCAATACAAACGAGGTTAAACTTTAAATTTACAGTATTTTATTTACCTGATGACTTACAGTGGCCCCTAGGTTAACGAACATAATTTGTTCCAGAAGGTCGTTCGTTAACCGAAACCATTGTTTCAATGGGATATTGGGTAATTGGTTCCAGCTCACAGAAAAGTATATACAAAGTAAAGCCAAAAATGCATAAAGTCAGAAACGCTCCTAAAATTCCCCTAAATCACTATATATATCGTACATATACACTAGAACTCTTAATTTTATCTCTTGTGCAAAATATATGACGTTTATACAGTATTCAAATTATTCCCTATCTTGCAAGGATTTCAGCAATGCAAATTATATTCTCCTAACTTTAGTCTGAGATATTATATAAAATAAACACCTTAAAGCCTAAAGAAAACACCAAACTTTTGTCTGGGAACGCAAGGAGGGAGGGAGCCAGCGAGCGTGGGAAGAGGGGGGAGCGGGGGGGGGGAGGAGCGGGAGGGGAGCAGGGGGGGGAGCGGGAGGGGAGCAGGGGGGGAGCAGGAGGGGAGCAGAGGGGAGCAGGGGGGGGGGAGCAGGAGGGGAGCGGGAGGTGAGATGATAGATGGTGTCTGGTGAAGTATAATTTGTTTATTTACTTGAGATTTTTGTTTTTAGCTCATAAAATTCATAGAAATTACCCGGCCAGAATATAATTTACATTGCTGGAATTCTTATGATAGTGATTAATTTGAATATAAACAAGCTAAAATTTGCATTAGACATACAAATTTTAGATCTAATTTATGAATTTTATTAGGGAGAGGAAAAATTTTATCTTGTGTGCAAAATATATGACGTTTATATTCAATTTATTCCGTCTTGCAAGGATTTCAGCAATGCAAATTGTATTATCCTAACTTTAGTCTGAGATAATATTTATTTTTAAACCTGTAAACCTAGTCCTTTTCCCCAAACGTTTCTCAGGAAGGTGGGGGGTAGGGAGGGAGGGAGGGAGACAGTGACATGTTTGACAGTTGGCACCTGTGGAGTGAAGTATTTAATTGTTAATTTATGTCCTTTAGATTGAGTTTTCGTTTTTTGCTTATAAAATTTAATAGAAGTGACCGGGGTGAATTTAAATTGCATTGCTGGAATTTTTATAAGATAGTGATTAGTGAATGTAAACATAGAAGAGATCACTGAATTGGCTGAGTACCTTGTAGTGGAATTCTCCCCTACAAACGCTGTTTGTCGCTACCTAGCCGACCCCACCTATTCCCCAGTGTATGCCTCGTGACCTAGGTCAACCAGCGCCGCCATACACCACGGAGCGGGGGTCAACTACTAAGCCACGCCTACCCCCGCTATTTAAGACCTGACCTCGCGGTGATCTGCCTCTCGCTCTCTCGCTGACTCTCTACATACAGCCACAGCCAGCAACACCACCTCCTCTGCCGCTGCCCGGCGGGCCTCGCTCCTCCGCCTGCCTGGTGGTCCTCTCTCCCGCTGGCGAGCATGGCGACCCACAAGCTGTCCTCCTGTGAGCATCCTCACCAACCAGCTCTCTCTACATCACGCTTGTAACCACGCTGCCTTCCCAGCACCAAGCTGCATTGTACATTCAATACAACATGTATATAGAGAGCACATTGTGAGTTTCCTTTCTCCATTCCATCCTGAGTGCGAACACCAAACAACCCAAACCCCACAAATGGTGACTCCCGGAGATTTGCACTCACACAGGATGGAGGAGAAACTGATCACGCTCCCAGTCTTCAAGCAACATGGAAGACTGGCTTATCCACCCAGAAGCAGCTGTCATCGACTCTACAACTACAGTTTCTACACCGCAGGTCAGACACCCTAGAGCAGCTCTGCTACTCTAAGCAGACACCAGCTCCTCTTCCTGCCCCAAGCACCACGTCCTACCGACCCCAGCACACCCGTCCTGCCTCAGAAGCCGACCCCGGCCCAGCAGTAACCCCCGCCGCCCTGACGCGGCCTCTGTTCCTGAGTGCGGACCCACACACCCCTCTTTTCTCCCTCAGGTACTCCCTGCTAATGTCCTGCACCCTGCTGCTGTCGTGGACCCAGCTGCTGTCACGAGCCCTCATCCGCTGCTGCTGACACAGCCCCTGCTCCTGACCCAGGCCCACGCACCCCAGCAGGCGCATCTGGCGACTCTGTACCTGCCGTGAGGGAAGCACAACATTCATCGCCTCCACACACACTTATTCTCCCTCTCTACTCCCACAGATATTGTGTATCTAGACAGTTGCCGCCAGCGACCGGCTCATCCACGCCATCGCCGTTGTCTCACATGAGGCACGCACCGCCCGTTCTGCCTCACATGTGCTATGCAACTCTGCAGACAACAAGTCTCCTACACAGCCTGGAGGGAAGGGGGAGTACTGTAGTGGAATTCTCCCCTACAAACGCTGTTTGTCGCTACCTAGCCGACCCCACCTATTCCCCAGTGTATGCCTCGTGACCTAGGTCAACCAGCGCCGCCATACACCACGGAGCGGGGGTCAACTACTAAGCCACGCCTACCCCCGCTATTTAAGACCTGACCTCGCGGTGATCTGCCTCTCGCTCTCTCGCTCTCGCCCTCTCGCTCTCTACCAACAGCCACAGCCAGCAACACCTCCTCCACCGCCGCTGCCCGGCGGGCCTCGCTCCTCCGCCTGCCTGGTGGTCCTCTCTCCCGCTGGCGAGCATGGCGACCCACAAGCTGTCCTCCTGTGAGCATCCTCACCAACCAGCTCTCTCTACATCACGCTTGTAATCACGCTGCCTTCCCAGCACCAAGCTGCATTGTACATTCAATACAACATGTATATAGAGAGCACATTGTGAGTTTCCTTTCTCCATTCCATCCTGAGTGTGAACCAAACAACCCAAACCCCACAAATGGTGACTCCCGGAGATTCGCACTCACACAGGATGGAGGAGAAACTGATCACGCTCCCAGTCTTCAAGCAACATGGAAGACTGGCTTATCCACCCAGAAGCAGCTGTCATCGACTCTACAACTACAGTTTCTACACCGCAGGTCAGACACCCTAGAGCAGCTCTGCTACTCTAAGCAGACACCAGCTCCTCTTCCTGCCCCAAGCACCACGTCCTACCGACCCCAGCACACCCGTCCTGCCTCAGACGCCGACCCCGGCCCAGCAGTAACCCCCGCCGCCCTGACGCGGCCTCTGTTCCTGAGTGCGGACCCACACACCCCTCTTTTCTCCCTCAGGTACTCCCTGCTAATGTCCTGCACCCTGCTGCTGTCGTGGACCCAGCTGCTGTCACGAGCCCTCATCCGCTGCTGCTGACACAGCCCTTGCTACTGACCCAGGCCCACACACCCCAGCAGGGCATCTGGCGACTCTGTACCTGCCGTGAGGGAAGCACAACATTCATCGCCTCCACACACACTTATTCTCCCTCTCTACTCCCACAGATATTGTGTATCTAGACAGTTGTCGCCAGCGACCGGCTCATCCACGCCATCGCCGTTGTCTCACATGAGGCACGCACCGCCCGTTCTGCCTCACATGTGCTATGCAACTCTGCAGACAACAAGTCTCCTACACAGCCTGGAGGGAAGGGGGAGTACTGTAGTGGAATTCTCCCCTACAAACGCTGTTTGTCGCTACCTAGCCGACCCCACCTATTCCCCAGTGCATGCCTCGTGACCTAGGTCAACCAGCGCCGCCATACACCACGGAGCGGGGGTCAACTACTAAGCCACGCCTACCCCCGCTATTTAAGACCTGACCTCGCGGTGATCTGCCTCTCGCTCTCTCGCTGACTCTCTACATACAGCCACAGCCAGCAACACCACCTCCTCTGCCGCTGCCCGGCGGGCCTCGCTCCTCCGCCTGCCTGGTGGTCCTCTCTCCCGCTGGCGAGCATGGCGACCCACAAGCTGTCCTCCTGTGAGCATCCTCACCAACCAGCTCTCTCTACATCACGCTTGTAACCACGCTGCCTTCCCAGCACCAAGCTGCATTGTACATTCAATACAACATGTATATAGAGAGCACATTGTGAGTTTCCTTTCTCCATTCCATCCTGAGTGCGAACACCAAACAACCCAAACCCCACAACCTCCTCAGCTTATCAGCTGATGTTCAAACAAAATGTGATTTCGTAAGGATTTCGTTGATAAATTTTTCCCGTTAACCGAATTGAAGATTCTTATGGAAGGTAATTCGTTAACCGAAATTTCGTTAACCGAGGCGTTTGTTAACCGAAGGACAACTGTATTTTTAGTTTCATTTACTGTATTTTGTAATTCCATTTCTTCTTTTATCTTAAATTAAGTGATGTTAGATGTACATAAGGACTTAGGCTATGCTATAATTGGATTTTTTAATCATTGTTCTGTAAGTACAGTATGAACATCGGGTATGTGGCCTAAATTGTGTACATTTTTTACTAAAAAACAGAACTCGTACATAACCCACAAACTGCCTGTACTCCCCAATCTTTCTTCTATCTGCAGAAACACAAATGGTCCTAGTAGCACAATATTTGTAAGGCTGAGAGCCGTTTAGTGAAGGTAGGTAAAGGCGCCTCTACAGTACGTGATCTGCACCTTGAGGCAGACTGATGGGGGAAAAGGGGACAAGCATCCGCGGCCCCCAATCCTAGCCTCTATCGCTCATAGCTACTCATTATTTTCCGGTTTATTAGCTACTGGAAGTCCACATTTCTATAAAATATTATGGGAATGTTATGTAATAACACTTGAACCTTTTTTATTGAGTTGGCTTTGCCATCCGCCAACACATCCTACACAGGCTAACTGAAATGTCTATTGAGATCAATGAGCACCTCATGATGCTCTGAATCCCACTGAATCACTCATGTCATACCTTTTTCATCGGTGCATATGCCCCAACACTGGATGCAGAGGATGACACCAAGGAGGCCTTTAACACCGACCTCAACAGAGTGCTAACCTCTATCCCCGGAGAAGATAAGGTTTGCTCCTTGGTGACTTCAATGCCAGAATTGGCAGAGATGCTAACATTTGGCAGGGAACCATAGGGAGAAATGGACTAGGCAAGTGTAATCCCAATGGCCTACTCCTCCTCAGCAAGTGTGCTGCACACATCCTCACTATCACAAATACTTTGTTTAGGAAGGCTGACAAGTTCAAGGGATCGTGGCAACACCCATGATCCACACACTGGCATCTCATTGACTACATCATTGTCAGAGAAAGAGATCGCCGAGATGTCCTCATCACCCGAGCAATGAGTGGCTCAGACCACTGCGACACTAATCATCAGCTCGTCAGAGCCGCTATCACTTCAAGTCGCCTCAAAACAGCGAAGGCAGCAAGCCTTCAGAAGAGGTTTTAACACTAAGCATCTGGAGGATCCAGCGGTAGCACATCCTTTCAGAGAACAACTCGAAAATGGGTTGATAAACAACCCGACAACAAATAACCCAAATCCTAGTTCCGAATGGGATATCCTCGACGCTGTCATGACAAAAACCTGCAGAGGCCCTCGGTCAGATAGAAATAATACACCAGGACTAGTTTGATGAAAATCACCTGGAAATCAGTGTACAGTCTCTCCTAGACTTACGACAATCTGGACATACAACGGCCTTGGTCGTATAATCATTCACATTACGTATTTTCGAGTCCCGACGTTAGTGATCGCGCTGTGTACTGACAAAATTTTCGTTTGTAATTCCCTTTAAAATGGCTGGCAAGCGTAAAAGTTTGAGTTCTCGTGGTGCTGAGAAGAAAAAGAGACACCCATTTTAGAATTTCTATGTATTATTTTCGCCTTTTTGACTTACGACCTGGTCGTCAGGACGGAACCCCGTCGCAAGTCGAGGAGAGACTGTACTTGTCGATGATAAACGTGAAGCTTTAACTGACTGGCAGAACAACCCCTCAGTCTTGGACCAAAGCGATACCTTTCACAAGACGAAAGCAGCGGCCCAGTGGGAAATTCGCAATCTAAAGAACGACTGGTTTAAAAATAAAGCATGTGAAGCACAAAAATTTGCTGATCAGCACAAGATCCGAAAATTTTTCAATTCCACTAAAACATTTTATGGACCAATCGCTCGTGGTGCAGCCTCCCTCCGTTCATCCGACAGTAACTCCATAATTATAGAAAATGATGGCCTCCTTCAGCGTTGGAAAGAGCACTACCATTCATTGCTCAACCGAATCACTGATGTGGATGTCATGACTACCCAGTAGGTCCCACAGCAACCAGAGGTGACCCACCTCAGCTATCCTCCATCACTGGATGAGGTAGCTACTGCCATCAAACATGAAAAATAAAACAAAGACTGATGGAATCCCAGCCAAGGTGTATAAAGCCGGAGGACCTCTGCTTACCAGCCGTCTCCACTCTCTCCTGGAAAATATATGGGAAAAAGAGGAAATCCCCCAAGCTCTTAAAGACGCCTTCATCGTCAATATTTATAAGAACAAGGGAGACAGGTCAGACTGTGGCAACTACTGCAGGATCTAACTGCTCTCCGTAGCTGGCAAAATTATCGCCCAAGTCCTCCTAAGCAAATTTCTTTCTGAGGCGGAAAACTTCCTCCCAGAATCACAATATGGCTTTAGAACATCACGTGGCAGTCAGATACAAGAGAAGTGCAGAGAATAGCGTCGTGAGCTGTACATGGCTTTCATCGACCTAACTAAGGTATTCAGCTCGGTCAACAGGGAAGCCCTCTGGTGGCCCTAAGCCGTTTTGGCTGCCTACCAAAATTCATTTCCATTGTGAGACAACTCCAAAATGGCATGAATGGCAGTGTCCTGGACAATGGCACCCAGTCTGAGTTCTTCCCCAGCCAAACGGGGGTTAAACAAGGGCGTGTACTGGCACCAACTCTCTTTTCCATTTTCTTGGCTGCCTTCCTTACTCGTACCAGTGCCAATTTAGCTGGCGGGGTGGAGCTCGAGTACCAGGTGAAGGGGGCACTTTTTAACATAAGATGACTACAGGCAGGAACGAAGGTGTCAGCAGCCTCCATTACTGAGCTTCAATATGCAGACGACCTCACCCTTGTCACTCACACTGAACACGACAACCAGGCGATTCTGAACACCTACGCAGATGCGTATGTACACTTCGGCCTTGAGGTGAGTGTACGTATGACTCAGATTCTCTTTCAGCCTGCTCCTAGTTCAGACACACCTCCACCAGCTAAACGGTACTACCCTATCTATGTTACCCACTTTCGGTATCTCGGCTCCTACCTGTCCACCACCACGGACATCGATGAAGAGATTCAGCATCGGATCAAATGTGCATCTCAAGCCTTTGGCAAACTCTGAAACCATGTCTTGTGCTGTAGGGAGGTAAAATACAAAGTTACATGTTTATCGAGCAGTGGTCCTCCCCAACCTGCTGTATGACAGCAAGACATGGGGCACATACAGGAGGCACCTCAAAGCACATAAAAACTTTCACCAACGTAGTCTACGTTCCATCCAATGAATTTGCTGGGAAGACAAGAGAAAAATGCCTAGTATTCTTGCTGAAACAACTGTAGAAGCATCGAGGCTAACATTGTCCATGAACAACTACGCTGGACTGGCCATATTACCCGCATGGACGACAGTAGACTGCCAAAGCAGCTACTTTACAGTTACCTAGCAAATAGTAAACGTAACGCTGGCGGGCAACTGAAAAGGTATGAGGATAGTCTTAAGACAAACCTGAAAAAGTGCCAAATCGATCCCCTCACCTGGGAGACGCTTACTTAAGACCATAACACAAGAAAGTGTCAATACTTCCGAGTTAACCCGACGGTATGCTGAGGCAGACGAGCGCCAAAGCCAGAAGGACACTACCGCCACCCTTTCCGCACTAGATGTAGCCCCCCACACGTGCAACATCTGTGATCGACCCTGCTGGTTCCGTATCTATCGGTCTCTTTAGTCACCTCGAACTCACCAACCTAGGTGACATCCTTAATAACTTATATCATTGTATCATAGATGGATGATCATCATACTTGATCTCACTGCAAATACGTTGAAATAAATCTGTCATGATGTCAGGGTAGAACCGATCCTCCTTCAATTGGACGGTGAGAATTTCCAACATAGGACTTCAAACACATCCAGCGATGCCTGTGTTGACGTCAGTGCTCGAGGATTCTGGATGCGGGGACAGCGAGCCTTCTTCGACATCAGGATTTTTATCCCATGGCCGCATGTCACCGAAACTTAGCTCTCAATGCTGCACACAAGAGGAACGAGAACGACAAGATAAGGGCATACGGGGAGAGAATTCAGAACAGTGATCAAGGCAGCTTCACTCCTCTGGTGTTCACAACCTCTGGTGGGATAGGACCAAGTGCATGATGCTCCTACGCCAGACTCGCAGAGGTGCTATCCAAACAGAAGCAGCAACCCAGAAGTTATGATACAGCCTGGATGAGATGTTGACTGTCCTTCTCTCCTTAAGTCTGCTTTGCTCTACCTCAGGGGAACGAGAGCATCAGCCCAAAAGCCGACAACAGTTGCAGAGAGAGAGAGAGAGAGAGAGAGAGAGAGAGAGAGAGAGAGAGAGAGAGAGAGAGAGAGAGAGAGAGAGTGTGTGTGTGTGTGTGTGTGTAATAATAATAATAATAAAAATAATAATTAACGGTTTATTGAAAGAGCTTGGCAGCCAGAAGGCTGAAAATATACAGTTACATAATTAGGGAATGGGTTTCGAATTACAAATAATATAAGTGATATAAAAGAGAGTGTGTGTGTGTGTGTGTGTGTGTGTGTGTGTGTGTGCGTGCGTGCGTGCGTGCGTGCGTGCGTGCGTGCGTGCCAAACATTTAAAGAAATATTGTTGAGGTTGCCAAGCATATTGTAGTGGACGTCTCCCCTACAACTGCCTACAACTGCGTAGCCGCAGCCACCAGCTGCTACCATCTTCCCTAGCAACCAAACTAGCAGCAAGGGGGGGGGCGTCACCAGATGCCGCAGTATCTTAGCAACGGAACCAAAGACCGGCGACTTTCTCGGGTTTTCCCAACATGACTCATAGATGACTCACGGCTGCTGGGTATATAAGCTCTGTCTCTCCATTGAGATTCATTCTGGCCTCTCTTCCTGAACAAGCAACACCTCCTCCTCCTCCGCCGCTGCTTGGCGGCCCCCGCTTCTCCTCCGCCTGCCTGGCGGTCCTCGCTCCCGCCAGCAAGCATGGCGACCCACCAGCTGTCCTTCTCTGAGCTTCCTCACCAACCAGCTCTTATTCTGGCCAAACTTCCTGAACATGCAACACCTCCTCCAGCAAGCTCCTCGCTGTCCAGCTTTCATTCAACCAGGAGGCCAGCAACAGGCAACATCTTCTCTAACGAAGCTCCTGCACATCTACCTCCTTCAACACGCTACTCACCGAATGTGTCTACTGAGCAGCTCCTCACCACACGGCACCTCCAGCACCAGACTGTCTACCATATAACTTATATTATATAAGAAAACCACCTTAGAGTTTCCATCCATCCTGAGTGCTAGACAACATTATACCACGAAACCCTACAATATTGTAGGATTTGAAGAAATTGATGAATGTTCAGGAGTCAGGTGGTGAGGTGACATGCCAAGACACTTACACAGAATACACATTAACAGCTCTACTAAACCATCGTCTTATAACATTTTACTTTATAATTTTTATTTTATAATTAATTGATGCATGATGGGTTGACTTGGCTACTTTTGTGCTTAGACAACTGATCAATGAATAAACCAGGCATATGGAGACGCATTATATACTAGTGATGTCATGAAGCTTAAAAACTGCAACCACAACTGCTGAGCAACCGCATAAGTTATCACAACTTGTTCTCAAATGTACCAAGTTAATTAATAAAAATTTTATGTCTAGTGCAAACTATGGGATGTTTATATCCAAATTAATAACTGTCTTGCAAGAATTCCAGCAATTCAAGTCATATTCTGCTAAATCAAGGTAGTGACATTTTATAAGCGAAAAACTAAAACTCCCTGCCTTATAATCCTTGGGTACACGTTAATCTCCCCTCCTGGCTGTCAACACCTCACCTGCCCCCCTTCTCCCAGCCAGCAGGGAGGGCAGATGGCAGTAATAATGATTAATGGGATAAATTTTTATTTAGGCTTAAAGTTTTCTCTCATAAATTGTCACAAACTTGATTTCACAGAATATAATTTGCATGACTGGAATCCTTGCAGGATAGCAATTAATTTGAGTATAAACATCCCATAGTTTGCACATAGAGAAAATTTTTTTAGTCCTTTAGCACAGACCTTTGAGTACAAAATGAGTACAGTAATATGCTACTCAAAATTATGGCTTTTTCACAGACTAAATTCTGTATAACTAGCCCCAGTAGTGAGGATATTATTAATACCAGTACCCTTCATATACAGTAAAATATATATTTTTACCTTATTATTCGGTTTGTCATATATTTTAGTGTATATTGGAAACATCTCACAGAGAATTTATTCAGTATCATTATGGTATAAAATTCATCTCTCTAACACAAATAGAAGCTTATGAATGCTGTGAGGTAGGGAGGGAGAGCAGAAGGGTTGCATTGGAATGTGGCCAAAACCACCACCCCCCACCCCACCAGGAAAGGATTGCCTCACTAATTGTTTGTTTACTGAACTGATTCATTCATGATACATTGTTTATTTGTTTTTCATTAATTAGTAAAGATTCGTTACTTTAATAATCTGTGCTTATTAATACCTGTACCCTTAATATACAATACAGTACTATGTATATACCTCATAGGTAAAAAATAATGTCATTCAAGACATCTTCAGGTCATAAAACCCACTAATCCCCCACCCAACAATGGGTGACCTGGCACTGCATCAGTTAATAACATAGCCCAATAATCTCCCACCCAACCTTCATCACAAGTGTTAAGACATGATTACAGTATGCAGTACGGTCAATTGAGTGAAGTGTTTGCCTATTCTAAGCTAAAGATGACAGATCTGATGGCGAGTACAATGTATACAGCAGTATACATTACTGTATTATGTTAACAGTATGAACAATATTGTGCAGTGGTGTTTGCATAAATAAATACAGCTCCTGGAAGTTGTAACACAGCTCTATTCATGCCCACACCAATAGACATTTTGTTTTATTAAATATATCTATTTAAGCAAACTTTTGATAAAGTATTCAGGTATATTTTGATAAAAAATGGTGTGTCTAACGAAATTAGAACTGATTTTACTGACTCCAGCATCAACATTTCTTAACTTTTTTATATAAAAAATAGAATTCCCATCACTTTATCATATTGAAAATTTTCGTTTAAGGATATCTTAGTGGTAACTTTTTGTAGAGAATTTATTAAGGATCATTATGGTATCAAATTCATCTCCCCATCACAATTAGCCATGATTGAGTGAGGAAAGAGGGGGAGGGGGTGGAACTGACCATGCGACACACACATACATCAACCATCAGTGAGACAAGACATGCCCTGAAGATGCTCCGGGTTTGGCAGCCAGGCCGAGTCTGTTTGGCCCTGCCCCCCTCTGCCTCTGCTACATCCCAACGCCCTACCAGCCTTACTACACCGGGATTTATTCAGCAAAACATTCAAGTGATCAGTGCAATGATTGATTACCAAACAGTGTTCCAATAGTGCATCCCAAAGAAAAGCACAAAAACACAGCAGTGTAATACAAGACAGTGGGCACTTTGTTGGTCACCTTCAAAGTGCCAGTGACATAGACCACCGCGGTGTTTACATATATTGTGGATACTGTGTCGGAGACCCTAAGCGCCAGAAACAAGGACTCACGGTGTTTACAGCTGACAAATATTAACAGATGTCTTCTAGTGTCAGTGGCCCTCAAAGTGCCGCCAGTGAGTCTATGGCCACCAGGGACATACACTTCCGTCCGCCCACAACAACAGATAGCCACCAATCACTTACTCCTGACGCTCTCTGTACCTTCTAAAGCGTGGGAACGGTTATCCTGATGGCAGTGTTATCTCGCGATTCAAGTCACTGAACATATTCCACGCACGCAGCAGTAGACAGGGGCGTCATAAACATAAGCCCATTAGGACCATAACCTCCACTAGGAAACCAGAGAAACCCACGCCTGACAGACCGTACCATTACACTGAAGTCCCACGGATATGGTATGATCTCCCATCTTTACTGCTCTCCAACGTCACTTCCCTAGCTAACAAGTTTGACAAGCTGGCAACCACAGTCAGGTCAGCCGCCGCTAGCGTCGTTGCCATATGTGAGGCTTGGCAAATTTTGCCTGAAACGTGTCATATTGAGGGATATCAACTCTTTCATCACCTTCGTTCACATAGATGCGGAGGGGGCGTTGCCCTCTTCTGTCAAGATGACCTACGCCCGTCATGCCTGGATGTGGAAGCATCATGGATATGTGTTGTGCCATGGGCCCACCCGCGCCACACTGCTTCCATCATAATCTGTGTGTCATACTATCCGCCTCACTCACCCACCAGAGACACTCTCACTAATCATCTCATTACCACCTCAGACCACCTAAGAGTTAGGTACCCATGTGCCAAGTTAGTATTATGCGGGGATTATAATGAAATTGACACCACTGATATCCAGGACCAGCTGTCACTATCACAAGTTGTGACCTTCCCCACACACGGTCAAAATACCCTTGACCTTATCTTAACCGACTTTGCGGACCAGTACCAACCACCTCAACCAATGCCTCCTATCGGGTGTAGCACACTCCTATCAGTGCTCTGGTCCCCAGCTGCCACTCCCACTCAAGTACAGAGATCCTACATCAAGACCTACAGGCCGATTACTGACTCTGCAGTGCATCTCTTCGGGCAGTGGATAGTTCACCATCCCTGGACTGAAGTACTTTGTGTGGATGACGTGGAAACCAAATGGATAAATTATGCCAACACCACCACGGAAGCTCACCACCACTTCATCCCCAAGAAGTCCGTCAGATCTCACTCAGCTGATTTGCCATGGATCACACCTCGGATCAAAAGATTTATGCAACAGAGAGACAGAGCCTTATATCTCAATGACCACAACAGGTCCCTTCGCAACCGAGTCATCTGCGAAATACGCACTGCAAAGAAGTCTCACTACCCAACCAAATTGCAACACCTGAAGCAGACCAACATCAGTTGGTGGTATGGTAAGCTTAAAGAACTCTGTTGACTAAACAATAAGACACCTCCCCTCCCCTTCCTTAGCCATCTCACAAATGTTGACGCAGCTGAGCAATCAAATAACCATTTTGCTACTACAGTGATCCCTCGGTTAACAAACGCCTCAGTTAACGAAATTTCGGTTAACGAATTACCTTCCATAAGAATCTTCAATTTGGTTAACGAAAAAAATTCGGTTAACGAAATTTTTACGAAATCATGTCAACATATTTTCGCTTGCTCACCAGCTGGAATATTAGTCCGCCAATACAGTAATCGGTTCTAGGGCTTAAATTCGTTCCCATTTGAGTAAATATCAAGAAGGTTGTACTATAGGGGGCAGTGAAATTTTGCTCAAAGCTGCACTCTTCAGGCATTGTTCCTTATACATAACTAAGACTCCATGCCAAATTTGAAGCTGATATGTCGAGGTTTAGTCTGCCGCATTTTCTACTGAAATTTTTAAATTTACCTACAGTACTAGCCAAACAGCCGCTGTGGCGGTGCAATGTTCTGTTCAGTGTTTATCAACTTTTTTTTCATATCTCTTATTTCATTTAAGTTGTCTTGTTGCAGATGAGTATGGTGCTATGTCTATATTGATTATCAGCCTTTTCTCATTTCATTTCTCAATGTTGTATTACTGTACTGTAATGTAGGGGCAGCCCATTGTGTGTGTTGGTTGTGATGGAACCAATGTAAATGTAGGATCAGAAAATGGAGTCATTCATCATCTTGAAATGTTACTTGGTCACCCGCTCCATTATTTCATATGTCAGCTTCACGGAAATGAGCTGCCTTTCCGCGCAGTTTTTTATCACTATGATGGTAAACCAAGTGGTCCTGAGCATTGGCGTGGTCCCATTGGAAAGCAGATCAAGGAGTCTTTGTCTGAGCTTCCAGTTGTCGCCTTCCAGCCAGTCAGTTTCCCTGATTTCCCTGTGTTTAATGATGAAGTGGAGAAAGATCTGTCCTGGGATCAGAAATACCTGTATAGGATTTGTAAAGGAGTTATCACAGGTGTTGTTGAAGATGACTTGGCTGCTATTGAGCCAGGTCCTCCCTGTGTGTCAAGGTGGAACACCTTATGGAGTAGAATCCTCAGGCTGTATGTAGCAACATCAAGACCCAGCCATGAGTTGAAAAGAATTGTCATTACAATAATAAAGTTCAGTGCTCCAATGTGGTTTTACATCAAGATACACCCTTACGTAACACACAGCTCAAGGAACGTATTCCAGTCCCTGCTATATATGAAACACCTGAATAGTGAGGAGACGATAGTGAAGAAGGCTGTCCAGAGAAATGCATACTTCGCCCACACAGATGAACTTCTTCTTGGTATGTGTGCAGATGAGGACATGACTGTTAGAGAAAAAGCTGTCTCAATGATAAGAAAAATTAGAGAGGAGAATCAGCAAAAGGAAGAATGCACTGGCAGATCTGAAGAGGAGGAGGAAGATTCTGATGCTGCTGTTGACGAGAATTTGTTAAACTATACTGATGAGGAGGGTAAAGATGGAGATGGGAATGAGGATGTGCCTCCTGTAGTCAACATGAGAAAGGTGGTGACTCCGAAACTAAAGTGGCAAGCAAAAAACTATCATTCCATGATTAACTGGAGGAATGAACTCAAGACTGAGCCTCCTTACATTGCTTCTCTGTCAAATCTACAGGTTAATGACATTCTTGAGACACCATTAGTGGTGCCCAAGTGGCCAAACAGCACTCAGGCGGTCGAGAGAGGCATAAAAGTGATGACTGAAGCTTGCACTGAAGTGACGGGATAAGAATCGAGAGATGGATATATTAGGCAAAGATTATTGTCTAGGAAAATGATGCCAAGGTTCCGCAAAAAAAAGAATTTCAATATGAACTTGTAATGATTTTCTATACGGTGTACCTGTAAAATAACATGTGAATTAAATCGATGTCACCCATGTAAAATTTATCATTATCCTGGAAAACATTAAATGACACCTAATTTTTGGTATACACTAAAAGTTGACAAAAAGTCGTTCGCGATGCAGCAGGGTAGGTATGCTTGAAATGGCATGAAATTTTGCACAGGTGTTTGTTACAGCCATACAAACGATGCCTGAAAAGTGCAGCCTGCAACTCAAATAAAAGTGTTTTTTCCCTGCCCCCTATTGTACTATTCAATAATTTTCCAAGTTTTATATTAAAATATGTAGTCATTTTAACACTTATTTAACATAATTGCAGTACAGGAAACCAGTTTTTGGTGCGCCAATCAGCCACTTGACTCACCCAGCGAGGCGTCAGTTTGTATCTCTGGTCAGTGGAGGTAACATCTTGCTTGTGGCTCTCTTGAACATAAACTATTTTTACGTTTATACAGTACAGTTATAGGTCATTCTGAAATTTATTTTACCTATTGACAATATAAAGAATAGTCTTCATTTACGCGGTCAATTGAACCCACGGAGGTCCGCATAAAACGAGAAACACGTAAACGAAATAACAGAACATATGGGATTAATTGAAATAGAGACTGGGCCGACCCCCAAAC
Source organism: Homarus gammarus (assembly GCA_958450375.1). Taxonomy (NCBI): domain Eukaryota; kingdom Metazoa; phylum Arthropoda; class Malacostraca; order Decapoda; family Nephropidae; genus Homarus; species Homarus gammarus. Next base: position 306,865 of record CAUDMG010001386.1, on the reverse strand, counting down.
TACACTTTTTCCGACACAATAGTAATTTGTAGTAAAAATAACATCTTAATTTTATGATGGTATGCACACACAATTAATATTTAAGAGAAATATCAATAATATTAGGGTTTTTTAACACTTACATTAGTTAAAAAGATGGCTGGGCACACGGGGATGGGGGGGTTGGTTCCGAGGCAGAGGGCAGATAATTGGCCCTCACCTGTATCACTATCCACCACAGAGGCGTCCAGGGCCTCTTTGTCAAACCCCTCAAAGTCCATATCCTCACTATCACTGAATTGGGCTGGCTGTGGTGGGTGAAGAACTCGGTAATGTTTTGTTGACTGGGCAACCTTGTGCGCACCCTGCCCACGCCGCTTCCCACGTAAATGATGGAATGAACAATGTAAATAAAAATTGTCGGTCTGGCAAGGTGCCGCGTAAATGACCAAATGCGTAAACCAAATCCGCGTAAATCGAGACTATACTGTATAGTGCAATGTTGATTTAAAGAAAATAATCTTGAATTACACCTAGTGAACTTAAAATTTTATGGGTGAAATGACAGCATGAAGCATGGGGTGATTTCTCTTCCACCCCCACTTCCTTCTCTTCTCCCATCTCCTCCACCCCCACTTCTAATTCCCATCATCATCATCATCAACCAGGAGCTATCTACATACACACCTCAAAGTAAGTGTACTTTACTGCATTTATTTTTAGTTTGCATGTAATTTTTGGTGAGCTGGAACCAATTACCCAAAATCCCATTGAAACAATGGTTTCGGTTAACGAAATTTTCAGTTAACGAACTACCTTCTGGAACAAATTGTGTTCGTTAACTGAGGGACCACTGTATATGCCAGACGCTCCCCCGGCTTGACACAACCAATCTCCCTGCTTACCTACCAGCCCCCCTTCCCACTGACTTAGTAGAAGAATCTGAAGTAGCAAAAGTCTGGACAAACTAAAGTTAAAACGCTCCACCACCCCCATTGACTTACCAATGAAACTCTTCAAGGAGTTCTCCCCGGAGCTTGCTAAACCCCTCTGCTCCATCATCAATGCTTCTCTCAGTCAAGCCAGATACCCAGTTGACTGGAAGACTTCTTATGTGTCATCAGTGCCCAAGTCAACCAGCCCACAATCCTTAAATCAGCTACGACCCATTGCAATCACCCCAATACCCAGCTTAATCTGTGAAAGTTTTGTTTTCGACTGGGCTTATGCTGATAATGCAGGAGCCGTAGATCCTCAGCAATTTGGTAATGTGAAAACTTCCTCCACCACTCACTGTCTTGTCAGCTTTCTCGACTACATATACAGTGGGGTATGCTATAACGAACGGATCCTACTACGAATATTCCTATAATGAACGGTTTTACCTATATAATTGAGAATACTATAACGAACGAAACTCCTACAACTGTTACGAGTTGGGGATTTAGAATATAGTTAAAAGTCTACCCAGATCCCAACAGGCAACAACAAAAAAAAAACAAAGACAATCGGACTATAAAAGGGTAGACAAAGGATGCGAGTTTTTGTTGTGTATAATAAAGTGCCATGAATTCCTTAACAAAATATTCAGCTTTCTATAATTTACCCTTATCCATACTTAACCTAAACATTAACAGTATATACATATTTATACAACATACAATAATTTGAAGCAAGGTGGAGGCGGGGAGGCAATATAAGATTACAAATACTTAAGTGCGGAGCTGAGACGGCTGACGAGTAAGGCTGAGTATTGTAGAAGACGGCAGGTAGTCACTGTGCCGTAGGTTTCCAGGATAGGTGATCCTGTGGTCATTTCCCAGAGTGAACTGAACTCTCATCGAACTGGAGCTGACGAAGACGACTTTGAGGAGGTGACGCAACAACCAGGATATGGAGAAGGGAAACCCCGGAGTGGTAACTAAGACGAGTCATACTCGTGTTTCGTCCTTAGATGGCATTGCTCGTGGTGCTGGGTAGGTAGATCAGGACAATTGGTGGCGGGGTTTGTAACACAATGAACATTATTTAAAAAAAAAATTTTTTTTTTTTTTTTTTTACTAATTTATTGTTTTTTTATTACAAGTATTAATGATATTCTTTATTTCAGGGGTTTAGATGCATATGTATGCACTTTTTTACAATTTTTAAAATTTTATATTATATTTTTCAGTGTTAAGTGGTTGTATTTGGGGGCCTGGAACGGATTAATCCTATAACGAACGAATGCCATAACGAACAAGGTTCTAGAACCAATTAGATTCGTTATAGCATACCCCACTGTACTGCCATCTGGAGAAACGAAAAACGTCGGTAGCTGTCGCCTTCATTGACTTCACTAAGGCATTCGACCTAGTCGACCACAATTTATTCATCAACAACACTATCGACCTCGGGTTTCGAAGAAGTCTTATACCATGGCTTACAGACTTCCTCAGAAACCGACGCCAAGCTGTACGCTTCCAGGGGGCTGTCTTCACCTTTCAGTCACTCACCTGTGGCATCCCCCAAGGCACCAAGATGGGATCACTATGCTTCCTTATGCTCATCAATGATGCCCTAAGAGAAACCCCTGCTTGCTGGAAATATGTCGACGACTCTACCATTGGGATCAGCGTCAACAATTCTGCTCCCGACTATACCGCCCTGCAATACAGACAATACAGACCCCTGCCTAATCCAGAATTTGGGCCAAACTGGACAGGCCTTCCCCACAATTAGTCCAGATGAGAGGGAATTTACTGTAAATTCTTTCTCATTAGCTAAACTTTTACATTTCATGTTGATGTGCAAGGTTTGTCAAAATGTTCTGGGAGACCTTGCACATCAAAGTGAAGACAATGTTGCTCTTGTAGTGCTAGAATCCATGCAGTCGCCATGAAAATCTGTAAGGTAGTTTTTTTTTTTTTTTTTTATGGGGATTAGCCCACCAGGGCACAGGTCACTGACTCACAGCAGGGCCTAGGGGGCGAAAATATGATAATGATAATGATAATGATAATGATAATAATAACTCTTATTATTATTATAATATTAATTTAAAAAATAACAACAGAATACCTGTACTAAAAATAATAATAACCATAAATAAATACAAAAACGAGAAAAATAAATAAAAAATGAGAGATGATATACATTATGTATGTTGTGTTGTCAAAGTAAGAGAAACAATTGAGACCCTGCAATTGTGTGTAAATGAGGCAGAAAGTCAGATCAGCAACCTGGGACTTGGTCACAATTTTCGTGATGCGGCAGCAGGGTTTACCATTAGACAACACATTATGCTTCCAATATCTTGTGAGACACCCTGTATATGCCCCTGTATTAGCCCGTCAAACAGACAGTAATACTTATATAAATATGGGCTACATACAATATGTTTACATAATTCCATCACCCGTGGTAACTAGACTATGAGCAGTGACTAGTCATAATTGTACATGTGACAAGTGTTTTTCCACTGACCTCTCCCGCACCTTGAATGAGAGGGTCAGCATTTGAGTGCTCAGCTACTTGCCAGTTTGTACCTGTTACACACCCACAACAAACATGTGTTCATGATGGTCATTACACATAGGCTTCATCCTTTATTCACGCTCACATCATCAATTACGGTGATATCCTAGTTACTGTGCAATAGTTTATTTTCTGAATAAATGGAGAAAAACCATTCGGATTTGAAAACTTTGCCCATAAACAATTATTTATGTTACTTCTAGTGTACCTTTAATACAGACTCTACAGAATCTGTATCAGTAATTACAACAGGTAAATAGAAGGTAGCACCCTAATTAAGTAAACAAAGAATATAAATACAGAACATGACAAAGGCCATATACCATCAGATGGGCTGTAAGGGATAGGTGTAGGAACAGCAGGTGTAGGTGTCATGTCCAAGTATCCCTCTGATCGTTCCCGGACAAAGGTCTCACCAACAGCAGCATCTCCCAAATGACCTCCAGGTACCATAGATAGGTAGCTGTCCATGGTATCATCCACCAGGCTGGGGATGCGTGAGTGGTTGGCTGAGTGAGGTGGTGATGATACCTGAAAATTTTTAATAAATTTATCAATGCAACATATTTCCCTATACTGTATATACAAATATCAAACATCACGAGAAAAATAATACAGTTCTTGGCAAAATTATTTATTTTTTTCAATAGGGAGAAAGACAGATGCAAGAAAAAGACTGGGGCAAAATATGTATAATTTAAAGTAAAGGAAGTACAGTACAGTAATACATTACCTCAATACGCTATACTAATTGGGCAGACCCCAGTCGAGAAAATTTGAAAGTCCGGAAAAAGCAAATTTATGGGGGGGGGGGGGGGTGGAGGGGGGATGTTCATGGACATAACCCTGCTTATCTGGACTGCTTCAAGA